>VZRU01013805.1:57231-82223 GCA_013398155.1 Pedionomus torquatus | reverse complement strand
GTGAGAGTTGGGAAGAACTTCTTTGCTGTGAGGGTGGTGAGGCACTGGAAGAGGTTGCCCAGAGAAGCTGTGGCTGCCCCATCCCTGGAGGGGTTCAGGGCCAGGCTGGATGGGGCTTGGAGCAACCTGGTGTGGTGGGAGGTGTCCCTGCCCAGGGCAGGGGGGTTGGAACTGGATCATCTTGAAGGTCCCTTCCAACTCTAACCATTCTGTGATTCTATGATAAATACAAAAATACCTGGGTGCAAAGAACCAAGTCTGAAGACCAGCTTCCAGTTTGATCCTGCTGCTGCGATTGTCCCTTCCTTTCTTTTGATCCCATCAGTGTTTTCTCAGGTGGAGGTGAACTACAGTCTCCTCCCAGCCTGCAAGAAGCCTCCTTGCCTTGGAATTTGATCCCAGGACTCCCCAGCTTTCCTTTTCCCTTTAGGTGTTTCCTCCATTGCCCACATCCACCTCCCTGATTATCCTCCCAGATGTTCACCAGACACACCAGGAGGATCTCCAAAGCCTGATATGCTCAAATACTCTTAGGAAAGATATGCTTCCCCCCCCATTCTCCTTTTCGTGATGCTTCAGCCACGAACAAGGAGCACCCATCAGGACAGGGCAAACGTGCAGCTTCCTCTCCAGTGCACATTCTTTTCAACTGGGAACAAACTGGTTCAACCAGGTGATGGGCAGGTCCTGCAACACCAAATGTATGAGGAAACCCTGCTTCCTGCACATTGCTTTTCCATAGGGCAGTCTGCAGCCCCCTCAACACCTGGTTAGACGGCGAGTGACAGCTTTGAGGAGCAAAGTTCTCCTTTCCCTTGCACCACTCCACACCTCTCCCTTGGCCTCCCTGGCTCCCCATCCTGGTGCTGCATCTTGTAGGCAGGTTCTGGTCATTGTGTGTGTTTCTGGTTAGCTCCTCAGACGGTGGGAACACGACCCCGAGGGAGTGCCATTAGCTCACATTTTAAACCATACCCATAACATTTCCAGACACCTTCTAACCCTCAGCAGACGTGCCTCCCTGAAGCAGACATCCTCTGTAAAAATAATACATTTTGTGTCTCCAAAATAACAATTTCTCTTTCATCGTAAGATAATGGGAAGAACAAGCTGATCAAGCCAGTTCTTTTCAAAGGGATGTTGTTGTTTGTTTTTTTTTCCCCCTTTGTTATTGTGGTGATGCTGCCATGAACATCCCCTTCTTCCACTCAACCAGATGCAAGAAAAACAAGTGCAATTGAATTTGCTTACTTTACTTTCACACTTAGAGTGTGACTCTACCGTCGAGTCAGCAAGTTCTTGCAGCCGAGATTGCTTGGCCTGAATGTATTTAAAGACAGGTGCACTTGGAAAAAAAAAAATGTTTGGAACTCTTCTGAATACAGTGTCCTACGTGGAAAGGGAGCCTTTCACATTGCCACCTCTTTACCCACTAGATTTGGGGATTCCCAGCATCCAAGGCGCATCCCTTCTGTACACTACATTCAGCATCACTCTCCAGATATGAAGGTTACTCCTCCTCAAACTTAGGAAACTGATGGATTATTTCAACACTTTACTGTTGTTTTGCAGACAGGGAGGGTGGGAAGGGGAGGATCTGGCCACCCTGGCCTTTCCACATGGGTGGAGGTGCCTCAGCTGTGCTCTCTCTGGAGAGGCATTTAAACACCTTGAGGATCCCTGGTTTGCAGGAGACCTAGAATACATTTGCAGAATGAGTTTTCTGTACCTTTGAACAAAGTACTAGCATTTTTAAATTGAAAAGTTTTGAAATAAACCCAGAAGAGGTTAGTGATGAGTCTGCACGGGGATATCCCCAATCTCAGACCTTCCTGATGAGGCTGCAGGGTCCCCAGCTGACCAGCATGTCACTGCTATGGTCACATCACCAATGCAGTAATTCAGCCAAAGGGGGGGTTCTGGTCATTCCCTCCTGGCCACTCTCCCCAGACTAAAAAGAGAGACTCCCTCAAACTGCAACCAGATGCTGAGACACCTGGGGCTGTTTAACCTGAAGACTAAGAGTGGATCTCATCAACGCTGGTCTATATCTAAAGGCCAGGTGGCAAGAGGATGGGGCCAGACTCTTCTCAGTGGTGCCCAGTGACTGAACAAGGGGCAACGGGCACAAATCAGACAGGAAATTTCATCTCAACATGAGGAAAAAATTTCTTCCTTTGAGGGTGGTAGACCCCTGGTACAGGCTGCCCAGAGAGGGTGGGGAGCCTCCTCTGGAGATACTCAAACCCACCTAGAGATGTTCCTGTCCAATCTGCACTGGGTGGCCCTGCTCGGGCAGGGATTTGGACTGGATGATCTCCAGAGGTCCTCTCCAACCCTTGACCTTCTGGGATTCTGTCAGGAAACAGGGTTTCTCCTGAGGACAAAAGGTCCCCGCCATGACCACCAGCAGAGATGCCTCACCTCAACTGAAGTCCAGCCCACCCTACAAAGAACCCATACAGCTCAGTTCCTCCTGTGTGCTGGCCCAGAGGGGAATTTCTGCTGTCTTCAGCAGTTCCCCCAAGGCAGACCTCGAGACCTCATCAGAAAAAGCACTTTGTGCATCGGCCATGCGATGTTTCAGTTCAGCAGCACATTTGTTTCAGAAGCCCTGACTTTGACTGCCTGTAAATTGTCCTGCTGACACTTCCCTCATTCTGCTCCCAGGAGTCTCTATCTCTTAAATGAGGAATGGCCAAAAACAGGAGGGATAAGGGGGGTGGGGTGGGGAATGCCAAAAAGCAAAACCTTCCAGCTTGTCTAAAGCCACAAAACACAAGCTGCTGACAGAGGTGATCGTTCAAAGAGGATTGAAACCCAAGCCTCCAGATAAACTACAGGCGAGGTGTAAAAAAGCCCTGAGCAAAGAGGCAGCGCTTCCACCGCATCCCCAGTTGCCAAGGCGTTTGAACCACCTGCAGCAAAGCCTGCCCTTCGCCTCCACCTCCCATCCCTTGACAGCCCCAGGGGTAGGTTCAATGTCTTAAGTCAAATTTCCCGGCTCCCAGCGCTCAAAAGGTTAAACCCCAGGCCAAACATCTGACTTTCTAAACACATTTCACTCAAGGTAGTAACCTTTCACAACAAATAAGGGTTCAACCATCAGTCATGTCGTGGGCTGTTAGAAAATGTGTCAATGCGGAGCAATGAACCAGCAGGTGAGTCTGTTGGAACACAGCACACAAGAGGGAAAACGTCCTGGGATCGAAAGGACACAAAGGAAACGGTCAGTGACCACAACATCCCAGCAAGGAAGCCTTTTATTGCCAACTACACCTTTCCAAATTACAAAGCAGGTCATCTGCACATGGACTGCCCTAATTACCTGACCACAATAAACCCCTGGGAAGCTCAAGATGGCACTTATTGCCTGTCACAAAAGTACATCTCATCTGCCATCACAACCACAGGCGCCTTCGTGGCTCCAACACTCACCAGATCCTGCATTTTCTTCCTCCTCCATGGCCACCACAGTCTTGGACAACACATAATCACGGAATCACCCAGGTTGGAAGGGACCTTTTAAGATCATCTAGTCCAACCAATGGGGAAGAAAAAAAATAATCAAAAAAACCCAACAACCATAAACCCCACCCCACCCCACCCAACACTAAGCCATCTCCTTGAGCACCAACTCAACTCCTCTCTTGAATCCCTCCAGGGATGGTGCCTCAACCACCTCCCTGGGCAGCCCATTCCAACACCTGACAACCCTTTCAGGAAAGAAATATTTCCTAATATCTCACCTGAACTTCCCCTGGAGCAACTTGAAGCCATCACCCCTTGTCCTGTCATCTGTAACCTGGGAGAAGAGACCAACCCCCGCCTCTCTGCAGCCTCCTTTCAGGGAGTTGGAGAGAGCGAGAAGGTCTCCCCTCAGCCTCCTCTTCCTCAGGCTGAACACCCCCTGCTCCCTCAGCCTCTCCTCATAAGATTTGTGCTCCAGACCCCTCACCAGCTTTCTTGCCCTTCTCTACATAGCCTGGTCTACATTGTTCTTAGCTGGACAACCAACCAAAAAATTGCCTTTTTTCTTTTTTTGAGATACAACAAGCTTTCAACAATTTTGATCAGAATCTCAGATAACCATCTCCAGAAGAGAAAGTGTTAACTACCTGGTAGAGGAGAGCCTGTTCTCCACTGTTAGACTTGACATTAGGAAGCATTTCTTTACAGGGAGCATGGTCAAACCCTGAAAAATGCTTCCTTGAGAGGTGGTTGATGCCCCAAGCCTGTGAATGCTTAAGAGGCATTTGGACAATGCCCATAACAACGTGCTTTAACATTTGGCCAGCCCCGAAGTCGTCAGACAGTTGAACTAGATGATCATCGTAGGTCCCTGACAACTGAAATACTCTGTTCTACCTTTTCCAGCTCTTCCATACCCCACTGGAAGAAAAAGCCTTCACAAAGTAGACATCAGGAGATACAACCAACATTAACGAACCAATAGAAGAAACCCATAAAGTACCCTCAGATAGCACTACCTTTCCAGTAGGCAAGAAAACTGTAGGAACGGATGGATTGGAGAACCTGGGGTTTCCTCAGAGACAAGTAGTTTCTCATGGTATTTGAGCAGAAGTACACTGTCTGCTCCACTTCTTTTTTTCCACATTACAGGAGCATTAGCCATGCCACAAAGGACTCTGGAAAATTAAGAGCAGAAAACCTCCAGAACTACACAGAATCTGAAGGCCCAGGACAGCACCATCTGAAGATGAAACAAAAAGAGGCAGTGAAGATCAAATAGCTGCCTGCAGAGCCTGGTACAAATTCCAGCCTTTTTGCTGACACAGTCCCACGAGAACAAGAAACTGAGGAAAAAAACTTGAGCAGAAAGTCTGGCGAGGAAGGACAAAGGGAAGTGCTTTTCTTTGGAGCCTCAGCCTCTTATTTCTCTGCACAAAACCTCAAAACACATGTCTGTAAGACACTGGGTAGAGTTGTGGAGGGATATGCAAGCTGAACCTGGTAAGTTAGATCGTATATTGGAAGCAACGCTGCCAGGTTACCATGGCATTCCTCCCAGACTAATACTCACTGTTTCTCAGCAAGGCTACGTGACACAAACAAAATGCTGCCTCAACCTGGTGGAAATTCCCCAATGCACCAGCTAATTCAGAAGAAGCTCAGGTCTGGCGACTCAGTGCTGCATTGTACAAACAACAAGGCACAGGGTGACTCCAAAAGGGTACCAGCAGGTACCAACATCATGCCCGAAAAGACCAACCCCAACCCTACCTCTGCTCTGCAGGTTCACATAGAATGGTTAGAGTTGGAAGGGACCTTCCAGATCATCCAGGGAGGGATGTTCCAGCCCTCCTGCCCTGGGCAGGGACACATCCCACCACACCAGGTTGCTCCAAGCCCCATCCAGCCTGGCCTTGAACCCCTCCAGGGATGGGGCAGCCACAACTTCTCCAGGAAACCTGTTCCAGTGCCTCACCACCCTCACAGCAAAGAATTCCTTCCCAATATCCAATCTAAATGTCCCCTCTTCCCATTTAAATTCATTACCCATTGTCCTATAACTGCCCTTCCTGACCAAGAGTCCCTCTCCAGCTCTCCTGGAGCTCCTTCCAGATCTTGAAAGGCTGCTAGAAGGTCTCCAGAGAGCCTTCTCTTCTCCAGGCTGAACAGCTCACATCATCAAATCCAGACACCCATTTCCAGGAATAATACAAGAAACAGATCCCTCAGCCTTCTCTTCTCCAATCTGAAGAAGCCAAGTGACCTCAGCTGTTCCTCATATATCTTGCTCTTGAGTCCCTTCACCACCTTTGTCATCTTCCTCTGGCCACGCTAGTTTGATGTGAACCCCACCTTGAATTCTGTGTGCATTTTTGGGTGCCTCAGTATAAGAGGGGCATCAATGCGGTGTCAAATGGGACAATCACCTCCTTCAATCTCCTTCGTTGGGACGATTACCTCCTTCAACCAAGTTGGCTGGGCTTGATGCACCCCAGGACATGGTTGACCCTTTTAGCTGCCAGGACACGCTGTTGACTCCTATTCAGGGTAAGGTGTCCCTCTTGCCCTGAATCGAGCACCTACGAACGCCAAAATCTGCCAGTTCTGGAACACAACATTCTGCAAGGCGAGCAGACCTGCAGGACAGTCAGTGTGTGTTCTCCAGAGGCAGGATCTGGCCTTTTATATTTGCCCTCACCCTGCGCTCTCGGGATATCAAGCGGTGCATGCAGGCAAAGAAAAATACTCTCAACAGCAGAACATTTCAGGAAACATTAAAAGTAGCCGCGGTTTAGGTAGAAGAAAGGATGTCTCGCTGTTTCTGAAAGGCAGTGAAGGCTTGTACGGGAACTACAAAGCTGAAGCAGAAAAAACAGCTTTCCATCAAAAAAAAAAACCAACCCCAATGCAAGTCAGCAGTCCGAGAGCTGCAGTACCCACGGCAGCTTCAGTGAAAGCCTGGGGAAAAACAAGACTTGCACTTCTCCATGCCTGTGCAGAAGTCTCAGCATCAGCAAAGGCACAAAGGGAAGCAAAAAGCAGACGCCGAAGGGTAGGAACTCCAACAGCTCAGGCAGCAATACGGCTCCTCCGCCAGGACTCAGCAAAGATGGAGAAAGCACAAGGTCAGCAGTTCACTGGGCCACCAGCACGAGGCAGATCACACAAAACCACACGGAACAAGGGCTTTGATGCTGCCCGCACGCAGCAGGCATCTGCAGAAGTTGTACCCAGAGTCACACCTGCGTTGGAAAACCAGCAGCCAGAGCCAACACTGACATCTTCTGACACACCGGCAGCGTCCCAGGCAGCAGAGAGGCGATATGCGAGGATGGCATCACCCACCGAGACCCTGCACAACTACTCCACGTAGGGACAGCACGCAGAGGTCAGCCAAGACAGCGGGAAAAGCGTTCTTCCCCAACAGGTCACGTGCCAGCAACCCCTGACCCAAGCAGATGGAGATTAATGAGTACATCGTTGGCACCTCTAGAACAACCTGCTCGTGCCTGAGGCTGGGAGGGAAGGACACGCTGGTTTGGGGGCTTGGATCCAAGATCGGAGTGTCACCGTCTCAACTACCATCCATCAACCTCACCACAGATGCTGTCCAGGTACACAAGCTTAGTCCACAACTACACAAGCTAAAAGGCACTTGACTCCCTTTTATTCATCGCAGACCAGAGAAAGATGAATTGCTGGTGTTCAGAATCATAGAGTTGGAAGGGACCTTGAAGATGATCCAGTTCCAACCCCCCTGCCCTGGGCAGGGTCACCTCCCACCACACCAGGTTGCTCCAAGCCCCATCCAGCCTGGCCTTGAACCCCTCCAGGGATGGGGCAGCCACAGCTTCTCGGGGCAACCTGGGCCAGGGTCTCATCTAGGAAGACAATGAGAGACCTTAGAGGCCCCTTCCAGTCCCGAAAAGCCCCTAAAAGGGGCTTTTCAGGACTGGAAGGGGCCTCTAAGGTCTCCCCCTGGGCAGGGATACCTCTCACCACACTGGGTTCCTCCAAGCCCCATCCAACCTGGCCTTGAAGCCCTCCAAGGATGGGGCATGTTTACCACAGCTTAGGAGCACAGATGGAAATTCTACATGTAATAGTTCATTAATCTACAAAAGTTTCATCCTACGTTTCACACCGGAGATACCAGTAAGATCTATAGGTACCTAACAGTGCTCCCTGCCAAAAAATAAGCAACTGGATGACAGTTTTGGTCAGAGAAGTTCTCCAATGTGAGCCAGACACCCACCTGAAGTCTTTGCAAACCGAATTCCTGCAGAAGAAGAGAAACTTCTCTTAAGTCGTCCATTTTTCTTCCAGGGCTCTGAAAGGGTAAGAGCATCTACTTAATACACTGGGAGGGCACAGCAAAATAAGAGTCATCAAGAATGCCCAGGGAGCCAGTAAAAGAGCCATGTACAAATGCAGAATTATTTTGCCTAGCTCTGACCATCACTTCTACCGTCTGTGGGTGAAATATGTTCGACATAGATATCTGCAGAAGCTGAGCACCGCGCGTTTTAGGTATTGTATTCCCTTCAGCCACGAAAGCAGTATTCGTGGAAGATTAAATTCCCCAATTTGAATTTAAAAAGGCTTAAATTCACCGCACCCGTGTTGCGCGAGGCTCTTCACTGGTCTTCGGGGTCTGAGCAGCTGACTCAGGATATCTTCCTTCTGAGCTGCGGATAAAAAAAAAATAGCATTAACTTAAGGAGTCAACAAAAAGGCCAAGGAAAAAGCTGTGAGCCTAATTCAGCCCCAGCAGGATTAAAAACCAGGAATCTACAAGTAATTTCTTGATTCTACGATTCTTGTGCCAGGTCCTTATTCAGGTTTGAAATACAGTAATTGCAAGTGTGTTCTCACGCTGGTCCCAATCTCCCTCTGCAGACTGAATGCCTCCCATGAGCTCTGTTGCTCAAGAACTATTGTTTGTCTCCTTTGCCAACAGCATCCCGGATGCCCACGGGTACCACCCCAGCATCGTAAAAACTTTAAATGTCAACCCACGTTGCTTCACCCACGAATCACAGAACATCAAAGAACTCACAGGCTCGGTATTTAGATGTCCTTTTGTAGAAAAACTTTAGCGGTTCCATAGTGACTTTAGCAGTTTTGCCCACTGTTGGGACTTACTCCGGGCTGTTAAGCCAAAGAATCCTGTTGCCAAGATCACTCGGGTTGTAACACGGAAACAAAACAAAACAGAACAAGGAGAGGCAGCAGTCTCGTATCTGTCTTTCCTCCCAGCTTGCAGATCAAAAGAAACAACCCAGCCTTTGAAAACTCAGCACGGATTTGACTTTTTGAGCTCTATCGCCTTGGTAACCCAACTCGCAGCCAACGGACGACTGCCATCACCGCAACTCCCGCGCCTCGGGATCTGCTGAGGGCTGCTCGGCGACCTCACATCACAGGTAAACGCGATGGGCTACACCTCCAAGGGACCCGCTTCTGCCTCACAACACGCGTGCGGAGACACAGACACACACACATACATGCTCTTCCTTCCCAAAGCCCAGACTCAGCGAGTAGAATTTATTACAAGGTAAGCCCTGCCCAGGCTCAGGGCTCCTTTTCGTAGGGCTGCAGCAGGAGTTGTGTCTCTAGGAGTCTCAGGTACCATCCTGGTGTTCTCCAGCTTCTTAGAGCCCAGGGAGGAGGTGCTGCCTCTATTCTCCAGAGAAGCTCTAAAGCAAAAAGCCTTCCTGCTGATGAGCTGAAAATAAAGCCCCAAAACCTCCAGAACAACGAAAAGAAACAAAACCTAAACCAGGAGGAACAACCACAACGTAGAAAGCTGCGTTCATCTCCTCTCCTTTTATGCAACAGACTTCATTGAGGATTTTTCCCAGCTGAGATTGTTCTAGATAACACAGGTGTGATTACTAATTACAGTGGCTTCTTTCTGTGGGTAGTGACTTCCTCATTTCATACCTAACTTAAAGAATTTTCTCCAGTTTCCATAAGACAATCAAGGCAATTAGAGATACCTTGACCTGCTGTTTGAGGGAGGATCGGCTGTACCTGGGAGATTTCATTTCTAAAGTCTGTGGTCATAAGGCCAGGCCTGATGGGGCTTTGAGCATCCTGCTCTAGTGGGAGGTGTCCCTGCCCATGGCAGGGGGATGGAACTCAATGATCTTCAAGGTTCCTTCCAACTCTAACCATTCTATGATTCTACGATCCTTTTATATCCCCAGCAGCACCTGCTGCATGGTTGCATCTCCATCCCCTTTCCCCCAAGGTAGACCCAGAGACGCAGCATCTCCTGGTTCAGCTCTTAGGATGCTCTCTGCCTCCCCGTGGCCAACCCCTGGCCTGTCAGCCATCAGTTGGGGTAAAGCTCATTCTCCTCTAAAAAGATTTCTGCTTGACAATTATCATCCCTCTCCTTGCCCGGCTGAAGCACCTGCATCTCCGCTGAGTCTCCTGGGAACTCGCAGTACCATTCCACAGGCTGCTTTTCAGGTATAGCACAGCACTCAATAACCTTCTAACGAGACAGCGAGCAGCTCCTGAGGAAAGTTCTCTGGACCAGAGATGAAATATAACTTTTTGACAGCTGACTGCCACCCGGGTGTAGGAACCAGCAATCAAAGCAAACTCCAATTTAAAAGCCAACTGAACGTTGAGGAGCAATACTTCTGGCTGTCCGTTACCCTCTTCTCTGAGATCTCTCAAGGCTCAAAGACCTTCTTTCTTTTCAAGAAGAAGCCAAACCATTTCTAGCTTTTAACCACGCTTCTTTCACGTTGCTGTTAATACTTATTTTAATTTAATTAAGTATGGGGTTGGTCTTTTTAACAAACGTAGTCCCTGGGCTCCAAAGGGCAGAGTGCTGCACGCAAACATCTGCAGGTAATTCGAACTGAATTTCAGCTGTGTTCTGCTCGTTTTCAAGCCTTTCAAAGATCAAAGGGCTATTTTTAACCAGGAGCTTTGTCATTATTAAAATGGCATTAATGGCTAAAGATGGCTGTTTCCAAATGGTTGGGTTTATATCATGGCTCTATAATATCCTCATTGGAGGCAGCAGATAACTCGGGAAGCAGATGACTATGAAGCAAATCTTGGTGAGCTCCAAATCTATCTAGATGGATCTACCTAAAAGTGATCTATTCCTGAAGTGGGTGCTAAACCCCATGAATAGGAATTGATTGCTCTACCAAAACTTGCAGCGAGGAGCCACGGAGGACAACGTGGGAGGAATCACAGCACCCCCTATATAAATTCTCATCCCAAATTCTGCTTACTAGCAGTCATCAGCCACTCACCTTAACCCCAATGGCAAAATGCCACTGCTTTTGCTTATTTGCACACGAATGAACTAAAAAAAAAAAGATGAAGATGATGGAGGAGTATCAGTAACCACAGCTCTGCTCCTCTGGCACCATCCCCTGGGACAGACCTGAATTGCCAGAAGGAGTTTTGCTGCTGAAGTAACACCTGAAGTAACACCCTTTATCTACAAATGCAATCTCCTTCCAGTGTAGCTGTATCCAAACCCCCCGGCTCCTCCTGCAGCAGCCCCACCTCATCTATTCACATCACATACTCATCATGCAGAAACGACTAATATTGACCCGGTCTTTCTCAAGCACCGTCATGCTTTGCGTGGTGCTTTGGAGTACGTGATTTGGGAGCCAAGTCTCCAGCTGGTAGAAACCCACATCTTTGACTAGCAAGGGCTCTGACCTGGTCTCTCCCCAGACTCCTGTGAGCACAGAAGCTATCACTCAGAAGACCAGAAGGGCATCAGATTTGAATAACCATATGTCTGTATGTCTCATCGCTCGACCTTTCTCCTTTTTCAAGCATCCTTTTATCTCCCTAAATTTTGGATTTTTGGCAGTGGGATAGATTCCCTTCTTTCTCATAGGGAAAACTCAGAAACTCAGGATGCTTCTACTACTTGGCTTTTACTTTTTTTCAGAGAACAGTGGAATCTGCCTTGCCTCTTTGGGCCAAGAGCTGTAACTGGATGACAGGAGGGAGAAAACCTGTTTAATAAATAACCAGGGTGCTTTTTAAGTCTGTGTTCCAAGAGGCCTTAAGATCCCACATCTGTGGTACAGCTGTGTTTTGCCTGCCCTGACACATTCCATCTTTCCCTTTCGTCTCTGTGTTTATATACCTGTTTATTATCCAGTCATATATTTATTTCCCGTTGAAACATTGGTCAAGGAACTGGGATGGAGTTCTGATAGGCATCTGCTGCCACGTGTGGCTTAAGAGATGGTTTTAAATCAGTGATGAAGGATAGCAATTTTGTTTTTTAACCTGGGTATGGCCATGCCATATCTTCTAGACAAAGCTTCCTTAAAAAACATAAATATCTCAGATTTCTCTTTTCCATGATTATTATTATTGCTCGTTCCTCCAACCAAAAGCTGAGGCTTTTCAGAAAACATTTTGCTTCCCTTTTAACCGAGTATTTATTAAATCTTATGTCAGCTCATTTCAAAAATCATAGGCTGAGATAAGAGGAAATAACAGTGTCCCTTTTCCAGCCAGTTCTTGTTCATGGAGCTGTGCACTACATATATCTTGCAAGGTGATGAAGAAAATAAGCAGATTTATCAGCTCCCTGCAAGCTGAGTATCGACCACACAAGAGAAAAATGAAACTTTCTCCCAAGATTTATTTGGGATATACTCACAGACCTCAGGAAAAGAAGTATATAAAAAGTTATGTTCATCCCTGTTGACTCCGTGTGATTACACGGAGGATACAAAGCTTTCCCACACAAGCAATACAGACGTGCATTTATTAAACTCCACATCCCATTCAGGATTATGTGTCAGCCATTCAAGGAGGCAACTGTAACATCCTCTGCCTTGTCTCAGGGAAAAAGAAGGGGTTGGGGAGTATAAGCTCAGCCTCAGTTTACAGGATGCAAGGCGTCAGTCTGCGATGATGAAGGGAGATGCTCGGCTGACTCACAGGCACTGACCAGCGCAATTCCCTCTTGGAAAGCGCCCGGGAGCTCCATCCTGCCCGAGGCGCTGTGTCAAAGCCAAGAAAGAGCTGGTGAAGTATCACGAGGAATTCTTACTAAATTGTCAGGGATCTTTGTGCTGGCGTCAGACTTCCAATATTTTATGGCTGACGTTGCCCTCTTTACATGCAGCAGATGGAGACTGCGCTGTAAACCAAGGCAGTTGTGAAGCTATGACAGATCTCTGCTGCTACAGCCAACAGCCTTCGCAGGAAGAGCTGCTGGTTTCTCCTTCATCTTCATCAATCCTTCACACCTAAAGATGCAGACAGGTGTTGTCCCTCAAGGGTCAGTACTGGCACCAGTACTGTTTAACATCTTTGTTGGAGACATGGACAGTGGGATAGAATGCACCCTCAGTCAATTTGCTGATGAGACCAAGCTCGGTGGCGCGGGTGACACTGGAGGGAAGGGATGCCATCCAGAGGGACCTGGACAGGCTGGAGAGGTGGGCTAATGCAAATGGCATGAAGTTCAACCAAGCCAAGTCCAGCGGAGGGCCACGAAGATGATCAGAGGGATGGAGCCCCTCTGCTGTGAGGACAGGCTGAGAGAGCCGGGGCTGTTCAGCCTGGAGAAGAGAAGACTCCGGGGAGACCTTGGAGCAGCCTTCCAGGATCTGAAGGGAGCTCCAGGAGAGCTGGAGAAGGACTCTTGGTCAGGAAGTAGAGTGACAGGACAAGGGGGAAGGGTTTTAAACTGGAAGAGGGGAGATTTAGATTGGATATTAGGAAGAAGTTCTTTGCTGTGAGGGTGGTGAGGCACTGGAAGAGGTTGCCCAGAGAAGCTGTGGCTGCCCCATCCCTGGAGGGGTTCAAGGCCAGGCTGGATGGGGCTTGGAGCAACCTGGTGTGGTGGGAGGTGTCCCTGCCCAGGGCAGGGGGGTTGGAACTGGATGATCTTCAAGGTCCCTTCCAACTCTAACCGTTCTATGATTCTATAACTGTGCTCACCTCCCAAACAGCATGAGCCAACTTTACCACATACTCCAGGAGCACAAGAGAAAGGGAGGACCAGCCTAGACTTTTGGGAGGTGAGGAAGGACCATTTAGACAGGCAGCTTGGACTAGACACCTGATTTCTGCACATCTACTGTGAGCTGAGGTAAATGCCACCCTTTGTGCTTGTTCCTAGGGTGAGCTGCACACAAAGAACTGGATATTTCAGCAAAAAGTCCCTCCCCCTCTCACTTCCAATGACAAAGTATTCAACTTTTCAAAGTATTCAGTTTTGCCCTTCTTCAGTCATCTATATCTCATGCTGTAGACATCTAGCAGGCAAAGCAGTAATTTGTCTCCTGGCCAGGAATTTTTGAGCTGGAAAAATCACAGAATAGCTGAAGTAGGAAGAGACATTCACTCTTTTGATGTGAGAGTATCCAAACCACTGAGACAGCTTTCGGAGGAAAGCACTAACCTCTCTGGCTCTCACAGGCTTGGTGATAGGCTGCTTTTCAAAAAAATAGCAGCTCGTAAATTTTAATCAAAAGTGATGGGATTCCATGCCGGCAGCGTTGCTAACAGCAGACGGCCAGAGAATAGAGGATTTCAGCTTAGATGTTCACAAGATGAAACACTATCCTGCTTCCTATTCCAGTCTGGGAGCACTTGTATTGTTTAAGTTGCATCTTAAGGACACCGATTTAACTAAAATCCCCTAATTTTGCCTTGTTAAGACTCATATCTTACCATTTTAAGAAATACTGCCCACAGGAGCAGGGTTAGTTTCAATACAAGAGTGGCTTCTGGTCTCAAGCGTGTTTCTTCCAGTGGAAAATTGAAGCAGATGAACAGTGTGTTAAGATGCCCGTGCGTCGACTTGATTATGGCCTGCAAGCACCTCAAACTATGAAAAAAAAAAAAAAAAAGAAAATACAATAGAAAAACGGTTAATCTTGCTTTAACAGACATCCTGAAATCTAGCAACGGGTGACCGAGCACAAATAAATTCAAACTACAAATAAGATACGCACTGTTTGCCGTGAGGTTACTCAAACACTTACAAAGATCAGCTTATATCTAGATTGACTACTTTTCTTGCAGATCAGCTCCGGCACATCTCTAAATATGAAATAAATCCCTGTAGATGCCAACCCAGCTGCCCCCCCTCTGCTGTGGGTCATTAGGGAAATGCTCCCCTCAGCGCTCACGGACTCGTGACGACAACTCCCCAAATAAACACTGAAGGAAGAGGAATATTAGTTCAGCAACCAGGAGGATGATTTGGGGTATTTTTTTCCAGCACAGATCCTGAATCAGATCTAGATCTGAACTGCCCCAGGTTAGACTCTATGAAACACTCCTATATCTTTTAACCCTTTCGATACTTCTAACCATTTTAACACATATATAGACATCACCCAGTACACACAGCTTTCAAAACTGAGAACTCTCTGCAAGGTTTCACCTGGAGAAAAGATGAAATGACCCTAAAGGTCATTGATAGGACAAGGGGTGATGGCTTCAAGTTGCGCCAGGGGAAGTTCAGGTGAGATATTACGAACTATTTCTTTCCTGAAAGGGTTGTCAGGTATTGGAATGGGCTGCCCAGGGAGGTGGTTGAGGCACCATCCCTGGAGGGATTCAAGAGAGGAGTTGACTTGGTGCTCAAGGATATGGCTTAGTGTTGGGTGGGGTGGGGTGTTGCTTATGGTTTTTGGATTTTTTTTAACTTTTTTTTCCCCATTGGTTGGACTAGATGATCTTAAAAGGTCCCTTCCAACCTAGGTGATTGTGTGATTCTGTAAAGCCCTAACAGAAGAGACTTTGCTTCCCATCACCTTCCACTTGCAGTATCTCTGGTGCTCTACACAAGCAGGTTCACCACAAACCCTTGCAAGGGATGGTCCTTCTTTCAACCCAGTCACAGAACCACAGAATCACGGAATGGTTGGGGTTGGAAGGGACCTGAAAGATCATCTAGTTCCAACCCCCCTGCCCTGGGCAGAGACACCTTCTACCTGATCAGGTTGCTCAACGCCTCATCCAACCTGGTCTTGAACACCTCCAGGGATGGGGCAGCCATTCTCACAGTCAATGTGCAGATTTCCAATGCTCCCCAAAAAGTATCTGGAAATAGCATGAAGTGATGTAAACACAGGCATGGAAATGCAGAGAAAATAGAGTTCTTGGCAAGAGCTGCCCCCTGGCTACAACCAAAAGCAGTGGGATGTTTTTTTCTCACTAAGATGTTTCTGTAGAATGAACAGGAAAAGCCCCTTCCTCGTGTTTTCTGGACAAGGCAAAGGATTTTTTAGCTGCCAAGTGGATAAGCCACTCACAGGCAAAAAGAAAGGATGCTGTGTGTAGGACAAGGAGCCTCCAAATTGCTTTCAAGCCCACTAACACACTTAAAAATAAGACTCGCATCTGAGTTAACAAATTGCTTCAGGGGGAAGAAACCAACACTTCCCTAATTTTCCGAGGGAGCTCACTTTGTTTGGGAAGGCTTCTTCCTTGTAAGAACTGCAAAAGAAAAAAAAAAAAAAATAACAGAAACAAAACCCAGGGTGTTTTCTGTGCCCGTGTTTTTGCTGTAATTCACCAAACACAGGTGTAAATTAATGACGATCTAACGAACTAGACGAGGGAGAGAGACGCCGCCAGTGAATCACCTGCTAACACCCTGTCTGCAGCCAGGGAAGGAAGCTCCTTTGTTTATGTGCCTCACAGTTCCTTCTGCACAGTGAGGTATAGTTTAAGAGATTTTTTTATTATTATTATTATTCCAACTGTTTGCTTATCTCTAATTACCATATGCTGGGGTTGTGCGTTATTTCAGCAGCAAACCCTCTTAAATATCTAACCAGGAGCCATTTTGTCAGCAAGTCGTGTTGCAGGAGCTCTGCGCGCTCCCCTGTAATCACACAGCAGCACGATGGAGATTTTTAGAAGGAATAAAAAATTCTTCTCTACACACACCAGCAGGTGATAACGCCCCTCGCTTTGCCCATCGCAAGACCTCCAGGTTTCAGGCAACAAATATTTAAGCGTGGAAAGGAGTGTGAGTCCAAACACAATGTCTGGGGGGGGAAAGAAAACTGGGCAGGGGAACACAGTGGAAAGAAAAGGGCCTCCTCAGTAAATTCCTCAACAGTTCTTGGGGCTGTGGATGGGACAGGGGGACGCCTGTGCCACCCCGTGGGTCCCCAGCATGTCCCCAAGAGCCTGCAGCCCCCCCGGCAGTGGGACAGCTCAGGAGCTCCCCCAGCACCAGGCAAGGGGATGAGATCTCCGTGGGTGAAAATTCATCTTGGAAGCCTCTTGGCTGTATCAAACTGGTTTCTCCTTGTCACCCTCAGAGTTTCTTCATCTTACAAGCTCTGCTCTGATTGGCCTCTATGAAAGGACATAGAACTTTTTGAACGGGTCCAGCAGGGGCCACAAAGATGATCAGAGGGCTGGAGCACCTCTCCTATGAGGACAGGCTGAGGGAGCTGGGGCTGTTCAGCCTGGAGAAGAGAAGGCTCCGGGGAGACCTTGGAGCAGCCTTCCAGGATCTGAAGGGAGCTCCAGGAGAGCTGGAGAGGGACTCTTGGTCAGGAAGCGTAGTGATAGGACCAAGGGGTAATGGTTTTAAACTGGAAGAGGGGAGATTTAGATTGGATCTTAGGAAGAACTTCTTTGCTGTGAGGGTGGTGGGGCCCTGGAACAGGTTGCCCCAAGAAGCTGTAGCTGCCCCATCCCTGGAGGGGTTCAAGGCCAGGCTGGATGGGGCTTGGAGCAACCTGGGCTGGTGGGAGGTGTCCCTGCCCAGGGCAGGGGGTTGGAACTGGATGATCTTGAAGGTCCCTTCCAACTCTAACCATTCTATGATCCTATTATTATTTTTGTCTCCAGTGGGTTCAATGGTCTATCACTCTTCTCATTGGCTACTCTGCTGCCAAGCTCCCTCCAGTACCTCCATGTCCCCATCACTCCCCATCCTCCCTGCCTCATCATTTAAGCCATTCAGATTCCCTTTCCGTTCTATTGCACAGTTTAGTTTTAAAACCATGATTTATGTTGGGGCACATTCAGCCGAGCCCTGGGCACGCAGGTGAGACCCCTTCTGCATTCTGGGAGCAGAAAATGCACATTTGCCATTAGGGAGCCCTGATGCTAAAGAGGAGGGAGCCGCGGTACCCGGAGCCCCTCATCCCGCACTTCAGAGCTCCTGTCTCTGCTGGTTTAAGTTTTCCCCATGTTGTACCAGCTGAGTCCGTTTTCCGCTATAGATTTTAAAACTCAAGATAAATAAGAATCATCGCCCTCTTAGAAAACTAGACAAGAGCTGCAGGCAGACATTGATCAGAGGAGAAAAGGTAATTTGTTGCTGACCGTAACGCTGCTAAATCACCCAAGGTGAGTGACTCTTACCTACGCAGGTTATTGCGCTTGTCAAATTAAGCCAGGAATGTCCTGCACAAAATTAATTATATTTAAAAACAAAACACAGCAGGGGAAAAGGAAGCGTGAACAGAAGCATAGTCCAAAGGGCAATTATGTTTTATAAGGATGATTAATTATCACAGAAAACATCTTCAAGGAGACCAAGTGCTGCCACCAAGGCTGTTTTCTGGCACAGCGGCAGTGGAGCAGTTGATGTTGCCTGGTCAGGCGCTGGCCAGAGCAGAGTTGACCCAAATTCTCACATGAGGACACTGCCCCCATTCAGGTAAAGTGGACATTTCCCATGGCCTGTTCCGTTCTGCTCATTCAAACTGCCCTCAACCAGCATCAACATTGGCTGTTCATTGATGATACCATGCCCACCGCCAGCACCAAGATGAAGAAACACATTTGTGAGCCACAAAAGCTCAAGCCAGAAAAAGAGAGCATGGCTTGGAAGGAAAGCTTCTTGTTGGAAGTCATGGAACAGACGTGGCACTTGACAATCTCTTATCTGTCCTCCAACACAAGCCCTGATGCTTAGTTGCCAGAATAAGGGAGGGAGCCCCTCTCCTCTGAGGACAGGCTGAGAGAGCTGGGGCTGTTGAGCCTGGAGAAGAGAAGGCTCTGAGGAGACCTTGGAGCAGCCTTCCAGGATCTGAAGGGAGCTCCAGCAGAGCTGGAGAGGGACTCCTGGTCAGAAAGCGTTGTGATAGGACAAGGTGGGGTGGTTTTAAACTGGAAGAGGGGAGATTTAGATTAGATATTAGGAAGAACTTCTTTGCTCTGAGGGTGGTGAGACCCTGGCCCAGGTTGCCCAGAGAAGCTGTGGCTGCCCCATCCCTGGAGGGGTTCAGGGCCAGGCTGGATGGGGCTTGGAGCAACCTGGTGTGGTGGGAGGTGTCCCTGCCCATCCCAGGGGATTGGAACTAAGTGATCTTTAAGAGCCCTTCCAACTCCAACAATTCTACGGTTCTATGATCTTCATGCTTGTAGCTCTTTGAGCAACCTTCTGGGCTGTGAGCTGGAGCCCAGGACCAAATTTGATAACCATCATTCACACATGGCCCTACTTTCCCTTATTTAAGTCTTGAGTAATTTTACTACTACAGGTCATGCTGGGACTGGATATTACTGACTTGTACCAAAAATACTGGAGCCTTAGAGTCTCTTCCAAATAATCACACCTAGAAGCACTCCATGGTCCCAGTAGGACTCATAGGGAACTCAGCTTCTGTGAAGCTGGAAACCCAGCTGTGGTGGCTCTTTTAGGCATCTTGTTGGAAACCATATATATTGGGAAATGCGAGGTATATCCTGGCCTATCCATTCCCACAGAGTTTCCTAAAATGAGAAGAAATCCAAGCATTTCTACATTGTGCATTTTCCTCTTTAAGAAAAAACTAAAAATGAGGCAATGAAAGAAATCACCAATTTTTTTTCCTTCCCCCAAGAAAATACCACCTTTTCCACCACAACCTTACCTCCCTTTTAGTCAAATAAGCCTTTTAGGCCATAGAGCAGAGACATCAAAAGTAGAAACCTGCTTCTGCAACTATCCTACTAATAGTGTGTTGAAGTAGAGTACGTTGGCCCACACCAATTATTATGTTTCTGGGTTCATTTGGAAACCCTTGATGTGCCTGCAACACTCACCCATACCCCATCCGAGCTCTTTAAACAGAGCTCTGAGCACTCAGTGGCCCAGACCAGGCTGAGGTGCTGCTGTTCATGGGTGGAGGTGCCCGTATGGGTCAAGAGGAGACCTTGCAGGTCAACAGAGTGGCATTGGGGGAGAGAGGGCTTCACCAGCTGACCCTGCCACGCTGCACGCTCCTGCCAGGACATCCACACTGGCATCCCTTACTGGAATAAGTAATAAGAGAGGCAAGGGATTTACAGAGCCAGGGTTTTGCTATCCAACTGTATTTTCCATGAAAATACGGCTTTTGAGGTAAAGGAAAACATTCTGGGAAAAAATCTGCATTATGGAGTTTCCTCATTTCCTACACTGAAAAGGCACCAAAAGCCCTACCTCCAGCCCCACCGCAGGTAGAAGAGAAACCTTTCAAGTTTGGATCTGTTTTTTCTATGAAATTTTATTTTCAAGGCAAGAAGCAAAGCAAGCTTTTGGTTTCTCTATCAGTAAAAGCTCCTCGGTTTAGCTAAAAGAAAATAATAGCAATACTCTGGCTTTCTTCTCCTACAGTGATGCAGGCAGAAGGCAGTCCTGCAGAGAACACAGCAGAAAAGCTGAAGGGTCTTGTTTTGTTTAAGCCCAGCCAGGCAGTGAACGGTGGGGGTTTTGTTATATTCTTTTGTTTGAGTTTCTTGTCACAAAACCTTACCCTACGCATGGGAAAATTTACAAGAAAAATAAAGAAAAAAAAAAGAAAAAAAAAAGCTTTCAATGTTTTCTGAGGAAGAACAGAACTAAAGCAACAAATGGCATTCTTCGGGCAACTCTAATTGCAGGTTATTATCCTCACTCCTGTAACACAGGAGGAAATTTGTTGTGGAATCACTGACATAAATTTAACCCCTTGAGCTGGGGCTGTTCAGCCTGGAGAAGAGAAGGCTCCAGGGAGACCTTCTAGCAGCCTTCCAGGATCTGAAAGGAGCTCCAGGAGAGCTGGAGAGGGACTCTTGGTCAGGGAGTGGAGTGATAGGACAAGGGGGAAGGGTTTTAAACTAGAAGAGGGGAGATTTAGATTGGATATTAGGGAGAAATTCCTCTCTGTGAGGGTGGTGAGACCCTGGAACAGGCTGCCAAGGGAAACTGTGGCTGCCCCATCCCTGGAGGGGTTCAAGGCCAGGCTGGATGGGGCTTGGAGCAACCTGGTGTGGTGGGAGGTGTCCCTGCCCAGGGCAGGGGGGTTGGAACTGGATGATCTTCAAGGTCCCATCCAACTTGAACCATTCTATGATTTTATGAAAACGATAGATGCTCTCAGGATCACTCCTTCCCAACAGCCAAGTGCAAAGAGAACTGGCTGAGGACTTTTGAGCCTCATTATAATATCAATAATTAATGTCTTCCTATTAACACAGAAGTGTTTTTGAGTTACCTGTTAGGACCACAAACGAAGGCTCAGTATGGAGATGTTTACGACCGGACCGAAGGCTTATTACTAAGAGAAATCTCTGTTCCCTGATGGGTGTTAAGTGTTGATTGGACTTCTGACTCTGACAGATGCTTTCCATTTCACCAGTAAGCGAGAGACTGCTCAGCTCCAGCTGACGAGAGAGCATATGGAGAGACAAAAATAGAGAAGCCTAAAACTGGAAATTCGCACAGAACACTGAGGCAGGGGGGAACAAACATAGTTCCATGATCCCATTTTAATTTTATGTTGACACTGTCAGCGTGAGCTATGTAAGAAAGGAAAAAACAACCAAAACAAAACCATCAAGAAGTAGGGTCAAGTCTCTAGAAGCAACACAGACAGATCCCTGTGACGTGAATAATACTAAATGTTCTCTGACCCAGAATGAGCTTCATCCAAATATAAGCTAATGAGGGGTTTTAGTCTAAAAGATGCCAATCTGCTGCTTGCCTTTGATACAGAATTCATTGCTAAAAACTTAAGGAACACATTTATCTCCTCATAGTTTAATCCTTCGGGAGGCATAAAGCCGTCATAAAGGCTGCGTGGGTTATAGATGACACCTTAATGACTATAGCAGAAGATAAGAATCAGTCCATTTCAAAAGACTTCCAACGTTAAAAGAAAGATGGGACTGAATTATTCAACCTGCCTGCAGTGTTATTGGATAACTGAGGGCAGGTTATTGAGTTTAAAAAAATGCAGGTATTGCAATAATTGTAATTTATGGTTGTAGAGAACTTGAGTTCTGCTTCTTAGGAGCATTAAATCAGCTGACTTATGAATAACATTTGATTAGTTTTAGGTTTTGAGGGCATTTACTTTCAAATAAAATCTACAAGCATGGGAGGCAACAGGAGGGTTCTTAAAGTGGCAGAAGTTTTCCCTCTGCACTGCTCCTTGGGACACCTGATCATCCGCACTTGTATTGCCTTGAAATAATTTAACTGTTCAAAGCCTTTAATAACGTGAACTCATTTTTTTCTGAATAGTGTTGTTCTGGTTTGAGAAAACCCGTAACAATTTATTGTCATGTAGACAATTATTCCGTCACCCGATGAACCCTCCCCACCCAGGAAAGGGGAATCGGGGGATGCAAAGAAGCACGAGGGTTGAAATGCAAATAGATTTAATAGAATCAGATTAAATAACTAACAATAATACTAAAGAACCAGTGTTAATCCTGACACTGAAAAATCCCTGGGAAAAGGGGAATTGTCAGACCTCCCCACACCACAACGAAAGCCTTAGTTCACCGGAGACAAAACACGTTCTGTAGAATTCATTTTGGAAGAGGACAGATGACTTGACTCTCTACCCCACTCCAAATACTTTGTTCTTAGCAGTGAAAGTCCAGAGCTGAATTTGTACAGATTTTTGATGACTCCTCTCTGGTCTGGTGCTCAGCAAAACAGCAATTAAATGCAGACTATTTATTTCACACATTTGATTCCAGTCTCATTAAAAAGAGGGGGAGAGCAAGAGGGAGAACCACTCCCTCTCTTCCATACGCTGTTTCCTCATTACTGAGATAGAGGTTGGAGAAACCCTTCTCTGGTGATGTCTCCTCCAGACATCCCCCTCTCTCCCATCAAGCCAACCCAGACCAGAACCATCTGATCTTCTCTATTCTGCATTTTAAGGCTGACAAAATAGGATGGGCACTGGCGGATGCAGAGAAATGTGGCCGCGGGTCAGTAGGGCCATTGATGGAGCTGCTGTAACAACGACAGGCTGCAGTTCAGAGCACACCAATTACAGTCAGTCATTTGGTTAATGAATAATCTTAGAATCTGGCCAAATAGTGATGGCGGCAGCAGGTGGTGGAACTCATAAACTGGGAATAGTGGGAAAAGATGTTTATTTCTATCCAGCATTTGGACCGATGAACTCTGGAAGTTCATTCTGCTGCAAGGACAACCCAGCGTTGGGGTAACACCAACACCGGTGCGTCCTCACTCCTGCAGTGGCTTGGGAAGGCGAACCTCTGCCCATCACCAGCTCCTCTGGGCAGAATTCAAATGTGCTAACATATCCTTGGACACCTCCAACAGGTGGAAAGTTGTCTGAATTACCCCAAAACTTCCGACATTCCTCTCCACATGCAGTCTACCTCTGGTAGCCACGCTCAGCTGCTTTTGGAAAGACTTCCACCCCATTAAACGCAAAATTTGCTGATGCGTCAGCAGCTCTGCAGCACCATCAAGCTCTCTTAAAAGTTCCCAAGAATGGCTGCAAAGATGCCTCCACTGAAATTACTTGATTTCTCACTCAGAACAGATGCAACGCATAACCCAATGAACCTAGAAAATAATTTGAGGTGGGATCTTGCCAACTGGTCACTTTTTCTTGGCTAGAAACACACACGCAAAAAAATTAGCCATAATCACCATGACCTTCAAATTAAATTAATCTCATAAATCAAGTTGTTCATCCTTTATACTGGTGGGATTGCACGGGCTTGATTCCACTTTGTATTAGAATAAGTTAGAAGCTGGAAGAAAATAGCAATACAAGACAGAAAACAGAAAAAGCAGCTGTCCCATCGGGTAGGAATTGCACATAACGAGATGCATTTTCTTCTCCTTACAAACACAGTGAGAGACTCATCCAGAGAGACATCCATCCAACAGAAGGTTTCCTATTCCTGACACCCAGCCAAGCATCTAAAAAATACATAGAAAATCAAAAAGGTGTCTGCAAATCTCAGGTCTTTGAGTTGGCTCAGCATGGGACAAGCCTTCAAATGTTTCCCATTTTTCCACATGAAGGGTAACGTTGCGCAGAAAGACTCGAACACTCTCTAGGTACACAGGAGGGTTTAAAGGGAGAAAAGCTGATGAATGCTATTCTCACATTTTATTTTTACCACAATAGAGCACAAATTTGCCTGCGCTTTATAGAATTTTAAAAGATGTTGACAATTCCTTTTTACCAACGAAACTTGCAGTGAACAACACGCACGTGATCTGCGAGGAGAGACATTGCTCTTTGTTTACAATATGTCGTTAGATTTAGAATCATAGAATCTTCCAGGCCAGAAGGGACCTCCAAAGGTCATCTAGTCCCACCTCCCCGCAGTCGCAGGGACACCCCCAACTAGACCAGGTTGCCCAGGGCCTCATCCAGCCTCACCTGGAACATCTCCAGGGAAGGGGCCTCAACCACCTCCCTGGGCAACCTGCTCCAGTGCTCAACCACCCTCAGAGGAAAGAAATTTTTTCTAACATTCAACTTAAATCTACCCTTCTCCAACTGAAGTCCATTGCCCCTCATCCTGTCGCAGCAGCCCTTTGTGAACAGCCCCTCCCCAGCCTTCCTGGAGCCCCTTTTAGATATTGAAAGGCTGCTGGAAGGTCTCCCTGGAGCCTTCTCTTCTCCAGGCTGAACAGCCCCAGCTCCCTCAGCCTGTTCTCGTAGCAGAGGTGCTCCAGCCCCTGATCATCTTGGTGTCCCTCCTCTGGACCCTCTCCATCAGGTCCATGTCCTTCCTCTCTTGAGGGCTCCAGCCCTGCACCCAGTGCTCCAGGTGGGGTCTCACCAGAGCAAAGTGGCAGAATCCCCTCTCTGGATCTGCTGGCAACACTTCTTTTGATGGAGCCCAGATTTCTCTCATATCAATGAAAACTCACGGGACTTTTTCTGCTGTAACCATAGGACAAGTCTCGAGTACCCAAAAAGAAAACATTGCTGCCCATAAAAATCCAAATGTGGTTATGCAGCTTCTGAAACAAAAGCTTGTATAACTTCCGAGTTGCTTCAATTCTCTGCATTATCCCTTTTTATGTTCAAAAGTGCGCACACGTAACTTGCACTTGTTCAAATAAGTACTTTTTATAGCACATTTAATAAAAAATTCTCATGCCAAATGGTAAATGCATTAGAAACGGTAAATTGGAAAACTAAGAAAATTTAACAGTCACAGAATCACCTAGGTTGGAAGGGACCTTTTAAGATCATCTAGTCCAACCAACAGGAAAAAAAATAATAATAAAAAAAAATCAAAAAAACTCAACAACCATAAACAGCACC
>VZRU01013805.1:23733-41510 GCA_013398155.1 Pedionomus torquatus | reverse complement strand
GGGGGGGGGACAGAATCAGCTCTGAAGAGTGGGAAAGGCACTTGCTGGAACCAGTTTGATGGAAGCAGGAGATGTATCTACAGGGAAAAAAAAGCTAGACAGATTTTTTTTTTGAGAGCAGAAGGAGCCATTGCAATATTCCAGCCTGCCTCTATCCATCATGGGCTGGACACGTCTGAGCTGACCCACAAGTAGAGAAGTTGGAGAAGAGTAGATTTAGGTTGGATATTAGGAAAAATTTCTTTCCTCTAAGGGTGGTGGAACACTGGACCAGGTTGCCNACACTGGGACAGGTTGCCCAGGGAGGTGGTTGAGGCCCCTTCCCTGGAGATGTTCCAGGTGAAGCTGGATGAGGCCCGGGGCAACCTGGGCTAGTTGAGGGTGTCCCTGCAACTACGGGGAGATGGGACTAGATGGCCTTTGGAGGTCCCTTCCAGCCTGGATGATTCTATGGTTCTAAGCCACCTGTGCTTAGGCCACCGCTACCTGCGCCCCAGGCAGTGCCCTCCCGTCCTTCCATGGCTGTCTCCACACACCCACCCACCCACCAGCCCTGCCTCAAGCTCACTGACTCCTTTTCATATTAACACATGGGATTTACCCACAAAATTTCGTCCAGCCACCTGCCCTTCCCAGATCCACTAATCCCCACAGGCTCTGCCACCACCAAAGCCATGCCACAGCACAGAAATTCCCTTTTCCCCCTAGCAGCAAAGTTTCCCCTTCCCTTCCTCCAAGCCTTTTCTGCCTCTACCAAGACAGCTGCAGGCCTGCACAGACCCTCCCATCTCATTAATTAGCTATCTGAGATAATTATGTCCCTATAGTTTCCTCCTGCATAATCTACTCCCAACAGTATCTGAATTTTCATGTCCAAATCTCTTGTTTATTCCCTCATTTTCTTATCCTTCCTCTCCCAGTGAGAAGGAGTAAAAGAAAGCTCTTCTTTTCCATTTCCAAGCCTCTCCCATCCTTTTTAAACATCCCCAATCCTCACACACACACACAGAGGACAAGGCAGGCCTCAAATCTTTATCCCTTCTGAGATGAAATTTCTCTTAAGTCTTTCATGCATCCAAATCCTGCCAGTTTTGCAAATCCACCCATCCCAGAAGAGTGGCCCCAGCCAGTTTCCCGAGGAAACCTCATCCAAACATCTGACAGATGTTTCTCAATGACCATAAAAGATGCTACAAGGTCTCAGTTTGCCAGTCCTCCCCTTGCACAGGGCATTGTGCATCCCCAGCAGCTCCATCAGGAGGTCCCATGGTGGAAACGGGATGCCAGACTTCGCTGCCCCCTCTCTTCTATGCAATATCCTCCTCTCTTGTCAAATTAACTGAGCCTGCAACTCTTCTTGTCCTGACATTGTCTCTGAACAAGCTTCAAATTTTAATGAAGACACGAATTTTCTCAGTCATTATTTTCCCTTCCTGATTGTTCAGGGTTTTCCCCCTGCAGCTCCCTGTTAAGCTAAATCCAGGCATTCATGCAGTAAACAACCCTCTAACCAGGTCAACGCACATTACTCATTAATTATTCCAGAGCTCTGCTGCAGTCAGACTGGGTCACTTTTCCTCCCATTTTCCACCTCCCTGCTCCCCTTTCCAGCCAAGGAAAGAAAAGCTCCCGCGGCCCCAGTTATCCATTAGCGATTCCTCGGGTACCCACAGCAAGAACCATGTAGTTCTGCCTTGAAGCAGCAAAACCAGCTCCTGTTCCTGCCCACCTTCCAGTGCCCCTCACCAATCCTGTGTGGAAAGTCATGCTCCTCCATCCCCCACCAATTTGGGCCACCAACCTACTCTCTACCCCAGTGGTTGCCTGCTGGTAGTTCAAAAAAACATAGACTCATAGAATCATAGAATGGTTAGAGTTGGAGGGGACCTTCAAGATCATCCAGTTCCAACCCCCCTGCCCTGGGCAGGGACACCTCCCACCACACCAGGTTGCTCCAAGCCCCATCCAGCCTGGCCTTGAACCCCTCCAGGGATGGGGCAGCCACAGCTTCTCGGGGCAACCTCTTCCACTGTCTCACCACCCTCACAGCAAAGAAGTTTTTCCTAAGATCTCATCTAAATCTCCCCTCTTCTAGTTTAAAACCATTACCCCTTGTCCTATCACTACCCTTCCTGACCAAGAGCCCCTCTCCTGCTCTCCTGGAGCCCTCCAGACACTGGAAGGAGTATCCTTCTGCCATTGTACTTTGCACATGAGATCACTTTCCAGTTTCTTCTTTCTTGTTAATCACCATTTCTTGCACTAGTGACAACCCAAGGAGACCCAACATACGATACAGGCAGTGGAAGGATGAAAAGGAAATCAAAGGACTCATTTAAAAACAGTGGTACTAGGGAGGGGAAGGCTGAAGGAGTAACGGGTGAAGAGCGGAGAAATCTTACTTGTGCTTATCTTTGAAGGTGAAAATCAGGACAGAATATTTCTCTGTCAACGTGGGACTTTCCTGTTCATTGCCAACTCCAGCTGTGAACTTAGTTGTCTAATACATCCTAAATGAGACCTCCTGAAGAGCTGAGCTAGATCCATCCCACGCTGTGCCCTTCCACACAAACTCATCGCAGGAGAACAAGAGACCTTTCCCACAGCCTTTTCTAAGAAGTGGCCTTTCGGGTAGAGGAGTGAACTGAAACGTGCAAACAAGAGGATGGTCACCACCAGTTTTACGAAGCTTCCTTCTCAGCCCTTCACCTTGAAGTTCCAGCAGCCACCACCCTGAAGGTCACAAAACCAGGTCAGATGGTGAGTCCCAACGACATCCTTAAACAACTGAGCATTTACCTGGTTTTGTAGTTAACTTAGAAAATGAAATTTGACTTTGACTTTCTCCTCAGTGCCTGATTTCAGCTTACAAAGGGAGAGTCTAAGTTTGCACATTAAATTTTTGATTTAGCGCGGAGCCACCAATAATTGTTGGACCAATAAGTCGTGGCCCAAATGGCTTGCCTCTTTTTCTCCCATCAGCATGAAAGATGACCTGAGAGAAAGCAAAATATTGCTGGTGTAGGGAAAAAAAAAAAAAAAAGGAAAAAAAAAAAAGAAAAAAAGGAATAAATGGCAAAGAATAAGAAAATAGGACAAGCAGCCATCAAATCCATCATGACTGAAGTTCACATCTTCCCGTTCACAAGCACTTACATGGAAAAGGGGGGATGTTCCTAAGAGTTTGTGTTTAGTGTTACAGAACTGGGGGGTCTGGAGGCAAAGCTAAAGGAAAAGAGCAACGAAGAACAGAATGATGTAGAAGACCGAAAGATGACTTCAGGGGCTATTTTGGAACATACATTGCCAGGATTAAGCCAGAGGATAAGGATCAAATCTCGACAAAGCCCTGTTTAAAAACACATGAGGGTGCCAAGTTCAGATACACACCTCACTCAAGCCTGTGTTACCCCCTGTCCCAAAACAGCCTCTTGATGTCTCCCTTAAATCACATTGCGAGTGCAGTTCAGATTACTGGCAGCTACTGCTGGGTTATAAAACCAAAAAAAGAAGAAAGCTGCTGTTCTTACTGGATATAAAACCTAAAAGTGTTTCAAAGGCCTTCAGGAGAAAGGGAAGGAAAAAAAAAAAAAAAGGTTTCTTGGTTCCTAATGTGATGGGTTGAGCAGGAGCCCCCCAGGGCTGTTATGTCATCAGGTTAACTCTGTTGTCCTTCCTAAAAGGTCTATAAATCAGGACCCATAATCTACCACTGATCAAGCACCCTGCTGCCATTTGCCACTGGTGGTCAGCCTTGACGCACAGCTGATAGAAAGTTTTGGGTTAGCAAACTCATCGAAAAGGCTCCTTTCCCTTACTCATCCTCCTCTTCTTTCACTGCACTTGCTTCTAAGCTTTCAGCTTCTCCTGTGACCGTTACAGCGAGGCAATCGGAGCAGACTCAACATTGTCCATCTTTCTGTGCCATCTGCAAGACGTAACTTCACCTTGCGTTGCCCGCAAAGCTTCCTCTGCAACTTGGTGTTTTGGCAGCTTTGGGACGGGACATGCTCTTGCTGGAGCTGCAGGCCCCATCCCTCTTCTCTTTGCCTCATGCTCCTGTCCAGACTGCTCCTGTTGAGGTGCTCATCTTAAAGGAGCTCAGCCTGACTTAGAAGTCACATCTACCTGATTTTCTGCCAGTAACCATAAGCTGTCAGCCCATGCCCTCCTCTTGTAGAGATTATTTTTCCATTCATGCAAAACAGTGGCCTTTGAGCTCTGGAGCGGTGCTAGACATCCTTCTCCTACTTTAATCGTAGAATCATCTAGAATCATAGAATCATTCCAGTTGGAAAAGACCCTTGGGATCGTGGAGTCCAACCATCGACCCCACTCTACAAAGTTCTCCCCTACACCAGGTCCCCCAACACCACATCTCAACGACTCTGAAGCCCATCCAGGGATGGGGACTCCACCACCTCCCTGGGCAGCCTATCCCAGTGTCTGACTGCTCTTTCCAGGAAGAATTCCTTCCTGATGTCCAGTCTAAACCTACCCTGTTTCAGCTTGAAGCCATTCCCTCTCGTTCTATCATTAATTTCCTGTGAGAAGAGACCAGCACCAAGCTCTCCACATTGTCCTTTCAAGTAGTTGTAGAGAGCGATGAGGTCTCCCCTCAGCCTCCTCTTCTTCAAACTAAACAGACCCAGCTCCTCCTGATATTCGAATTTCTTGGCCCCTCCATGCTAAAGGGGAAGGAAGGTGCTGCTGATCATACATTTTGCTTTCACCCCCAAAGTGTGTTTACAGATTCTGTCTGATGGCAGCTCTGCCCTCACGGCCACTGCCAGAACCAGGGCTCGGTCTCTCCTCCGAAATCCTCCTTCCAAACTTGCTGCAAGAACGGCTGATTAAAAATCAAATGAAGATTCTCCGTAGGGTTAAACTCTGGCATGTTGCCTAAATTCCGAAAAGCAATCTTTCCTGCAGGCTTTCCTCCTTTCCTGACACTTCATATCAGTAGCAGGGACTTCTCCTGGCTTGTTATTTCAGATGGGCTGGGACTGGAACATCTATCCTGCCAGGTGCCCTTGAGTACTCAATAAATTAAATAGCAGATATACCTTCATGTAGTCTGAACACGAGGGAACCACACTCACTTTATGCTTTTTTTCTTGAAGTACTGCCTTCCTGCACTTAGAGAAATGATATCACAGCATCAAATGGCTATATTAGAAGTGCTGTGATTACTTCATTGGGAGAGACTGCCGAGCCAGCCTCAAATAAAGACATGCCATTTTGGCACGCTCGGATTGATAAGGCACCAAGTGCCAACGTGGGCACCATGTCCCTACAGCACGGCTTTTCCACCAGCTTTGCTAAATGGCAGATGCCAAGGGCTGAGCAAATAAAGAGCTCAGACTGCTTTTGAGAACCCCAATTAAATTTATACACGGCTTTAAATTCAAACCCTTGTGCAGACCCTACCTACATTCCCTTCCTTGATGCTTTGAGGGCCAGTTTCCACACGCATCAGAACCAAGGCCCAAGAGCACATCAAAACGCTGCCCATCTGCGTTGCCTCAGTAAACAAGGAGCATCGTGAAGCCCTGCTGTCACCTTCAGAGACTTTCCAACAACCCTGACCAAGCACCACTGACACAGCACCAAGCTATCTTGGGGCACGGTTCTTGGTCTTCTCCAGTTCTCAGTGACTATCAGCACCAGCTCCTCAAAAAGCTGTCACGCTTGGAGCCTCAGAAATTCTTTTCCCTGCCTCTTTTGAAGATCTTGGGGGATCTGCAAGGCTTTGTGGCCCAATGCTACAAAAATATCTGGACTAACACCCAAATATTGCCAGCAAAAGTTCAGCTGCCTACCTGTCCATACAAATGTGGCACCATGACAGCCATCAGTGCAGGACACAGGAAACCAGAACAACCCATGGAAGAAACTACTTAAGGGTAACACAGGAAATCACAGGACAAAATCAGTGGTTTTATGCCAGAGTTTCTGTGACATGGAGAATGAAATGAACTGGCTTTGATTCACAAAGACGCTGAAATTAAAGCCAAAAAAATCCCTAGTAACCAGATACCCACAGGAACACCAAAGAAGCCATCAATGTCTCCACAAACAGGAGACCAGAAAAGGTACCCAGTAAACTTATAGTGTGGGAGAGATCATTGAATCATAGAATGGTTAGAGTTGGAAGGGACCTCAAGGATCAACCAGTTCCAACCCCCCTGCCCTGGGCAGGGACACCTCCCACCACACCAGGTTGCTCCAAGCCCCATCCAGCCTGGCCTTGAACCCCNTGAACAGCCCCAGCTCCCTCAGCCTGTCCTCACAGCAGAGGGGCTCCAGCCCTCTGAGCATCTTGGTGGCCCTCCGCTGGACCCGTCCCACCAGGTCCATGTCCTTTCTGTGTTGAGGACTCCAGAGCTGGACACAGGACTCCAGGTGGGGTCTCAGGAGTGCGGAGTAGAGGGGGATCTTAATTAGGCACTACAGAACCTGAAGTCCCTTCCCTGCTCAGCAATCTCCATTGGTTCACCCTCTTGTTGCCTCCTGAGGGCTCATCCATCCCCACTACACCAAGCCTGGCTGCTCTCACAAATCCCACAAGCAAAGGAGAGTTGAGGGGGAAGGAGGTAAAAATACGCTAGGAAGCCACCAAAATTCTTCCAGGACAGACAGCATGGCCCAGCACCCCACCTCCCCTCGATTACCATGGTTTAGGAGAGGAATTATTTGTGCTGCACCCAGCACACGGATCAGTTACGACCTCAAGGCACCGCCAACACGCAAATCCATCATCAAGAACAACAAGAGAAAGGCACACTTAATTAGCCCCCGAAACCACTGCCCTTTCCATTATTTTTTTCCCCCTCCATGCGTTTTAAGGCACGTTGATACACTGGTAAATTGGAAACGTTAACCCTGGGTCAAAAACCCCTCGGGTTTTGTGAAAACAGTAAATAAGCAAATACATGAACTGAATAAGCAACTGCCTGCAGGTAAGGATGCACTACACGCGCACGGGTGGCTCAGCACTTACTTTGGAAACAACAGTTCACATTTTCCCTGGGAAACCCTTGGTAACCTCACAATAATCAAATCTTTTTTATTTTTTTTTCCCAAAAAGAAGGGAAAAAGCCAAAAAAAAAAAAAAATTATATGAATAAAAAGAAAGAGGCAGCAGTAAATTTCTCACGCAAGTAACCTCACAATAATTTTTTTTTTTTTTCAAAAAGGGAAAAAGCCAAAGAAAAAAATTTAAATGACTAAAAAGGAAGAGGCAGCAGTAAATTTCTCACATGCATCTCTCTGTTAAAGCAGGGAACCTGAACAACCAGCCGCAGACGCGCAAAAAATTGGCATTTCTATTGAGAATCATCAGTCACCATCACAACCTGTAATCAGAAGGGGTTTGGAAGAGATTTCCCGGACCAAGATATTGTGTTTAAAAGCATGTTCATACCCTCTGGATTCATGATTGCAGAGAGTAACAAGCGAACCAGTAATTGCTGGCCATTTGTTTTAACGTCTCACCTATCAGATATTTCTTCCCTTTTTTCTTGCCCTCCCTGGGAAAAGTGCTTACACATTCTTTTCTTTTTTTTTTTTTTTTTCAAGGATTTAACGAGGCTTCTTTTGTTGGCCCATCCATCACACGTGGTTATTAAAAGGGGCTGGAAATCTTGGAGGGATGAGAGCCAAACGAAGGAGCTCGCCCCGGGGAAGCATCACATGCAAGCCCTTCTCTAGGCAGCAAACCCCAACCAAAGCAGGAGGGCTTGGGGCAAGCGGGGATCCACCGGTACCGAGCCAACCCTGCCGACCCATCACCGTATCCCCAACGCCGAGCGGAATAAAGAGCCCGTTGAAGCCTCCCTGATGTTTCAATCACTTGGCAGAATTATAAGCCAAGTTCACAAGGTGTTAGGTTTTCTTAATGCATTGTCCTGGTTTGAGGTAAAATGAACCAATTTTCTGTTTTACAGTTTTACTTTCTTAGCTGGGCCTCTTCTAACTAACTAAACTCTGGAATTAACAGCCCATTGTTCAGAGCTGTTTCGTCTCACAGTGATCAGACCTGATTATCCCAAGGGATGGTGCAGAGAGGCCCTTGTTTATCCTTATTGCTGGAACAGCCAAGGTCGATAATTTTCATCATTTGCCCTGTTGGAGGGTCAGAAACAGAAAAGCGTAAGGGGGTCCCACCTGCAAGTTGGGATGGACAGGACAGGGGACCCAGAACTGCCCAACAGGGGTATTCCAGCCCATCCCATCACGCCCCCTATAAAAGCTGAGGGATCAAAGGGGCAACTCTCCTTCTCCGATGGCCGACGTCCAAGGAGGACCCTGCCTGTTCCTCTGCCTTTGATCCTGATCCCAGCGTTCCTGACTCCAGAGCTGGAATCCGGCTCCTGTCCATCACCCAGTCCAGTTTGGGACTTTTCCTGACGCCTGCTGGGGACGTGGTCGTCATCCTGGGAGCTTGATACGGTTCTGTATATACTGTATACTTCCTTTTTCCTAAATTTCCTTTTTATTATATTACTTATATTTTCATTAAAGTAGTTTAGTTTGTTCTAAACTCTTGAATCTCTTTAATTCCTTCCTCTCCTCTCTTTTACCCAAAGCGGGGAGGGGGGGACATCTGTCAATCAGGTTTTGGTAAATTTGGCTGAAACCACGACACGCATCTCGATGCATCGGTTGGGTTCAAGGGACTGGAAGAGCGCGCGCTCGCAGCCGCGGCAAGCAGAGTTCTGGGATGCTGCAGGCGAAGACGGATGTCTCCTGCCAACCCTCAGGAAAACAACGAAAAAGCTGCCATGGGAGCCAACAAATCAACTCGAAAAGCGTTTTCCGTGAATACAACATAACCTGAAGACAGTTAAGGGTGCACTGAGAGAGTGCAGCAGGACTCACCGTGCAACAGGAGCAGATGATGTTCTGGCTGTGGGATCTGACACCACCAGGCTTGAACTTCTCTTTACTCAACGGGCCTCATTAAACATATTAGGCAGCTCAAAAACTCCACCTAGGAACAGGAAAAATTTTTCCCATTAACTTTTCCTCTGCTCTCCGCCCCCACCGCAAAAAGGCACCTTGTCATAAAGTTTCTCTTTCAGTAAAATCAGTCTTTTCTGACAGTTTAACGCAACTGTGACAGCGAGCAGTTTGATATCTGCTAAATCCCCATGAAAAGCTTTAGGCTAACAAATATGTGACTGCAGCTCTGCGCGCACACACAGGGCATTTATTTCTTCAGATATTTTCCTCTAAAATCATGCTGTTCCATTCATTTCATAGAATCACAGAATGGTCAGAGTTGGAAGGGACCTCAAAGATCATCCAGTTCCAACCCCCCTGCCCTGGGCAGGGACACCTCCCACCACACCAGGTTGCCCCAAGCCCCATCCAGCCTGGCCTTGAACCCCTCCAGGGGTGGGGCAGCCACAGCTTCTCTGGGCAACCTCTTCCAGTGTCTCACCACCCTCACAGCAAAGAAGTTCTTCCTAAGATCCAATCTAAATCTCCCCTCTTCCAGTTTAAAACCCTTCCCCCTTGTCCTGTCCCTCCCCTCCCTGACCAAGAGTCCCTCTCCAGCTCTCCTGGAGCTCCCTTCAGATCCTGGAAGGCTGCTCCAAGGTCTCCCTGGAGCCTTCTCTTCTCCAGGCTGAACAGCCCCAGCTCTCTCAGCCTGTCAGAACTATTTGTCCAGAACTATTAGAAGCCCTGGCTTATTCAGCCACAAAGACAAGAGGAGGCATCCGTGATGGCAGGAGATGATAAAACCTAACATGGTGCATCAGATGGTTTCCAGTTGCAACAGCAAAAATCCAGGTTTATAATTCAGGGCAGTCTCACAACACCTGTGTCTACATTGCCAGAGGCATCCGTCCTTGGTAGCAATTCCTGGTGCCTCAATTAAATGTCGTAGAGATTTATATCAGAGAACCTCAGGGCTGGTCCTCTCTGGAACAACTCACAGCTCTCGCCTGGATCCCACGTGGCTCCCCCGGGTGCGTGAAATTACAGGGGGTTTGCAATTAATTGTAAAACCAAGGAATGTGGTGCAGATCATCATGATAGGTAACAGTTTGAAGCTGGAAGAGGAGAGATTTAGATGAAATCTGGGGAAGAACTTTGCTGTGAGGGTGGTGAGGCACTGGAAGAGGTTGCCCCGAGAAGCTGTGGCTGCCCCATCCCTGGAGGGGTTCAAGGCCAGGCTGGATGGGGCTTGGAGCAACCTGGTGTGGTGGGAGGTGTCCCTGCCCAGGGCAGGGGGGTTGGAACTGGATGATCTTTGAGGTCCCTTCCAACTCTGACCATTCTCTGATTCTGTGATGGGGCTTTAAAAGTATAAGAAAACTTCACCAGGAAGTTTTTGATACCTGTATTAATACACTCATCAAGGTAGAACCTCTACAATTTGCTCATTCCTTCTTAAACAATTAATGAACTCCTTCAGGGGTCTCAATGCAGATGTATTATTTTTTGCTGCCAACAAGAGGATTTACAGGCAAGCAAATTGAGGGCATGCTCCACGATGAAGTATTGATGCTCTAGTGCATTAGGCTGTAGCATTAGTAGGCTTTAATTCCATTTTAATTCCTTAAAGGTGAACATCGTTGCAGTCAAAGGAGTCGCATGCACGGAGAAGCAGGACAAGGGAGAAGACGGCAACAGAATGATGGTGATTATACAGCACTTCTGTCAAGACAACAGAAGTGCATTTTTAACGGTGTTGCATTTTTAACACCGTGAAGGATTTAATGGTTAAAAGGCAGCTTTTTGCTTACAGTGGCAAGAGAAGATGTTGATTCCAGTGAGCAGCTGCTGCTTTTTCATAAAGTGACTCCCCAGCAGAAATAACGCGGCAGACGGGGGATTGCCGGGAGCAGCCTAATGCCCGTGAAGTTTGTGGACTGGCAAACACAGCCCTATCCTACCGGTATCTGAATCACCAATAAACCAAATTGCCCATCTCTGGTTTTATGAGGACTGCCAGTTTAAGCCAGGCCGGGAAAAAAAGGTCTAGGAAAAAAAAAAAAATATTTGAAAAAATAAAATAATGAAAAAATAAAATAATGAAAAAACAAAATGAAGAGCACTGGGAAGAGGTTGCCCAGAGAAGCTGTGGCTGCCCCATCCCTGGAGGGGTTCAAGGCCAGGCTGGATGGGGCTTGGAGCAACCTGGGAGTGTGGTGGGAGGTGTCCCTGCCCAGGGCAGGGGGGCTGGAAGTCCATGACCTTGAAGCTCCCTTCCAATTCTAACCATTCTATGAATCTATAACCCTCCACACTAATAGAGAAGTTATATTTCCCCATCTCTCATGGATTTTCCATGTCCCTCGGCCTCTCTGAGGAATGGAGATTTAGATCTTAGGTCTGACCCAATGTTAGTATGTTTCTTTTAATAAATTTCATACTTTTACTGGCACAAACCACCACAGAGTCCTCTAAGAAATCCTGCGTATGGTACTCTACCCAGTTTCTGTTACACAGATCCCAGCAGACTATCCATGACTGAAGAATAATGACACTCAGGATAATGTGTACCTTTAAATCAGATTTTTCACTAGTGCTGGGAAGACATGAATAGAAGCCAACTCTAGCGGTTAACCATATTTGTCTATAAAAAAAAGATGGGTCTAATTCATGTTTGAATTTTTATTGCTTCAACTCCCAGCTATTATTTTCTTTCTCTCCCTTTTTACTTTATTAAGACAACTTTAGGAGCAGATATATCCTCACCAGGAAGTCACTTAGACAGATTAAGTCACCTTAATCTCCTTTTTTGATAGACTAAACAAATTGTATTCCTGAGGTCTCTTATTATAATGCATTTTCCAGAGCCCTGAGGCCGTTCTGTGGATCTTTTCACCCTTTTCTGCCAATTTTCCAAAGATATAAAAAAAAAAAAATTGAGTCATCTCAACTAAACACTGTAGCATAACATCAGTCAAACCAACGTCTTTTTTGAAGGATGAATTCCAACATGAGGGGACTGTTCAGGCAGGAGGACAAGCCTGATTTTACAGAATGGTGCTTATTTGAGCTTTAATTCCTGCTGAATCAGCCAAACCCAAGCCAAAGGGTAAAAGTAAAAATCCTGTCTGACCTTCCCAACGAGGAATTACCCAACACACGATCCCAATTTTCAAAGCCTGCAGAGATACCCGGGTGGCGAGTGTTTTTTTCCAGCAATACACCAAAATTAGACTGTCCCTCCAAAGAAGTTACAAGCCTTGGCAAAAGCCATCTACAAACCAAACGTTTTGAACAGCACTGCTAAAAATAAAAGCTTTCCAAGAGTGACTCAACATGATGACTTTGTAAAAATTAAGTTGGTATCTAACAAAGTAGATAGACGGTGAGTGATACCACTGACGTTGGGATGGCTTTTATTTTCATGCCCCAGAAGTATTATAATGATTATACCTGGTTTCCTCTTGGGTCTATTCCTGCCTGGACAACATTTAAACTGGAGCTATTTGTGGTTTCACATCAACTAGAAAACTGTATACATCCCTGGAAGTACTTAAGCCCAGGCTTGATGGGGCTTGGAGCAACCTGGTGTGGTGGGAGGTGTCCCTGCCCAGGGCAGGGGGGTTGGAACTGGATGATCCTTGAGGTCCCTTCCAACTCTAACTATTCTATGATTCACCAGTTCTGTTGTCTATATGCAACCCCGTGTCTGTCACCCAACATATATTTTTCTAGGACAGTGATGAAGAGGGATCAAGCATACAGCTTATTATTTGAACCAAAAGACTCATTTCAGAAAATATTTTAGCCCTATGAAGGCACTGACAGTTTCTTGAAGTAACATCCAAATTAAAAGCGGTTCCTGGTATGGAAATCAGAGTCAAATCCTCCATTTGCCTTTATGCCAACTGGGAGGGGTCAGGTGCCCAAATACCAAAGGCACAGCTCAGAGGGGATTTTCAGCAGGGAGAGGCTTATGTCGACCAAGAAAGAAAAAAAAACTGGGAGAAACTTGTCTTTCACTTGGTCTTAGATGGCTCATACTGGGCTACGTTTAGACATCTCTCTCTTCTAAATTAAGATTCAGCATAAAACCCCCTTGCATTTGGGCATCCAAATCATCATATTTAAGTGAAGACAAACGGCTCAGGTTCCCTTTCAGCCCAGTCGCTGGAGACAGTCACTTACAGTGAAAGGAGATTAGAGAAAGGGAGAAAGGAAGTTTCTTTTCAAATAAAGGGGCTTTCTGGCTTCAGTATTTCAGCTTCAGACTACAGCTGTCAAAGGCTTCAGAAATTCAGTGTTTCTTCAGATTACATGGCATTGGATTCAATGGACTTGGATCTTTTTTACCTGGAAATTGTCCCAGTTTGCAAATTGTCCTTACCTAGCAAACCACAGCAAATTTGGAAGATTGGATGAAGATCCCCAAAAGCAGGTGGACAACTGGCAACTGATTTCTGTAATGGAAGCTTGAGGGTGCAGAGGAAGCCCCTGAAGTCCTCTGAAAAACCCAAGTGCCAGATTTTGGGTAATGAGAAGATCTTGATGCTGGCACCCCACAGTGTGAGATATGAGCCTACAGGAGAGCAGGAGAGGGACTCTTGGTCAGGAAGAGTAGTGATAGGACAAGGGGAAAATGGTTTTAAACTGGAAGAGGGGAGACTTAAATTGGATATTAGGAAGAACTTCTTTGCTGTGAGGGTGGTGAGAGCCTGGCCCAGGTTGCCCCGAGAAGCTGTGGCTGCCCCATCCCTGGAGGGGTTCAAGGCCAGGCTGGATGGGGCTTGGAGCAACCTGGTGTGGTGGGAGGTGTCCCTGCCCAGGGCAGGGGGTTGGAACACGATGATCTTCAAGATCCCTTCCAACTCTAACCATTCTATGATTTGATCCCCAAACTGCCAGGGGGAATTCTAAGCACGTGTTCCCACACCGAGACGTGTAAACATACACCCAAATATGCCAGGCTGCAGCATGAAAGTTAAGAGCATGGAACGACCAGCAACCCAAAACGTCTATGAGAAATGGAAATGTATTTGAACAGCAGCTCCAAAACTGGCTGAGATGTAGCAAGAGCTTTCCAAAGGAAGTCTTGATTATTTCTGGGGGAGGTATAAAAAAAAAAAAAAAGAAAAAAAGAAAAGAAAAAAGAAAAATACACAGCAGATTTGTTTACGCTACTTGAGAGAGACCATTTCTTTTTCAGAAATGGAAACTACCGCATCTGTTGAAGTCGGATACAAACCCATTTGCAGTCTCTCTAAGCTCTAACTCCGCCACTTAGCTATGCAAATAGGCATCTGAGCGTGCGTGTCTTGCACACACAAAGGTGTTTACATATATACTTTCTGCTTAAGTAAACTCAGGGCTTCAATTAATATATATTCACCGTGAGCATGGAAGTGTTCGGTTGAAAGATCAAACTTACATGAGGCAAGAACTCCAATGCTTTCATCTTTTAAAATACAGCTAGTTATAGATGTGGGGGAATAATGCATAATAGATGTTTTATTAAACTCCCAGAATCTAGCTACGCCTAAATCCACCTCTGAACCAGTTCTGAGCACTCCAGCACTTCTCTCGCAACTCCTACTAATAGTCATCTGCAAGGAATTGTTGCTGAATTAATAAAACACATAAGATTTTTACAAAACACGCAGTATTAATTGAAGAACTCAGTATCTCATTAATTCTGAGAGTATAATGGGTTTTTGATGAGGCACTTTGCTAAGCATCTATTCCTCGGTGTTCTCACCTGATTGCAGTTAGCACCTCAGCAGGTGTTGCAACCAAACCTGCACAGTAGGAATTGCTGGTGCATCCTCATACCAGGAAAGACATATTCAAGTAACCCTGGAGCACCACGCTCCTGGCTGGGGAACGGTTCAGTTCCTACAATAACATGTGGCTGCCCCATCCCTGGAGGGGTTCAAGGCCAGGCTGGAGGGGGCTTGGAGCAACCTGGTGTGGTGGGAGGTGTCCCTGCCCTGGATGGTCTTTAAGTTCCCTTCCAATCCAAACCATTCTATGATTCTTTCTTAAAACGTGGCCTTTTTATACATACAATAACCACAAGGCAACAAATTTGAAAGCGTTCTGGTCATTATGACAAAGGATATCTTTGACACATCTTGAGCCAGGTCTAAGGCACAACCCCAGAATGTTGGAGCACTTCAAGACATGGTAACACTGCAATCCAGAACTCTACAGTCTAATTTAACACTCACACTTTACCTTTCAGGCTACTTTCCAATCTCCCTGGCATTTCTGGTGCCTGCTTGGACCACAAGCATTTATAATTTTCATCACTATCAACAAGAATTGCTCCTCCTCATCCATCTTCTGCACCAAGGTTAAAAAAAACAGTGGTTTTATAAATTCAGTTAGCCAATGCTTCATAACAGAATCATAGAATGGTTAGAGTTGGAAGGGACCTTAAAGATCATCCAGTTCCCCTGGGCAGGGACACCTCCCACCACACCAGGTTGCTCCAAGCCCCATCCAGCCTGGCCTTGAACCCCTCCAGGGATGGGGCAGCCACAGCTTCTCGGGGCAACCTGTTCCAGTGCCTCACCACCCTCACAGCAAAGAAGTTGTTCCTAAGATCCAATCTAAATCTCCCCTCTTCCAATTTAAAGCCATTACCTCCTGTCCTATCACTCCCCTCCCTGACCAATAGTCCCTCTCCAGTTCTCCTGGAGCTCCCTTCAGATCCTGGAAGGCTGCTCCAAGGTCTCCCCGGAGCCTTCTCTTCTCCAGGCTGAACAGCCCCAGCTCCCTCAGCCTGTCCTCACAGCAGAGGGGCTCCATCCCCCTGATCATCTTCATGGCCCTCTGCTGGACCTGTTCCACCAGGTCCATGTCCTTTCTCTGTTGAGGACTCCAGAGCTGGACACAGGACTCCAGGTGGGGTCTCAGGAGCGCAGAGCAGAGGGGCAGAATCCCCTCCCTGGCCCTGCTGGTCACGCTGCTTTTGCTGCAGCCCAGGATGGGGTTGGCTTTCTGGGCTGCCAGCACACACTGCCGGCTCCTGGGGAGCTTCTCATCCAGGATCACTCTCAAGTCCTTCTCCTCAGGGCTGCTCTCCAGCCATTCTCTGCCCAATCTGTTTTTGTGCATGGGATTGCCACGTCCCAGCTGCAGGACTCTACACTTGGCTTGGTTGAATTTATGCAAGATGACTATACAGTGACTAACACAGTCTGTTCCAAGCTTCCTAAAACTGCAAGGACCTTTAAACATCATGGTCCTGGACTGTCAGAAAGGAGCCATTTGCTTCAAAGATCTCCACCACGAGAAGCTTTTTGAATCCCTTAGGAAGCAACCGACCATATAATGATAATACAATTCTCCAGCTGTTAGACATGAGCAATAATCGTTTTCCCCAATATTCATCTGACTTGTCCACCGTATGTTGCATTTTAGTGCAAACAACCTCACGCTATTTTCACCATGGCTTTAACACTCTTTTGGTGGGAGAGCGAAGCCTGCTGAACAGAAAACTGTAAGAGTAATTGATTTCTTTGGTTTGTTAGTCAAACCAGTGACACTCGCTGAGGGGCAGAGAGAAACTTTCTCCGGGTTAAATAAAACATTTTGTTTTGACAGTCAATAAAAGCAGAAGAAACTCGGTAGGAGGAAACGCCTGAGCTAGTAGCGCTGCCTCGGCTCAAATCCCTTTTCTACTTGACCAGTTCAGAAGATGTTTGAACCAAACTCTCTTCCCACTGTCCTCCAAGGTTGTCCTCGAAAGACGGCCCTGAAAACATTCTCAACTATTTTTTAATCCCTCCTCTGATTACTTTTGTTTAACCCTGTCTGGAGCCATGACCTGTCCCAGGTGGCTGCCTTCACCTGGACTAGAAACTACTCATCCTCCTCCCCAGCCTCGGGGAATGACTGTTCTGCTTCACGGAGCTGAGCAGAAGAGACCATCTTTCAACACGTAGAGTTTACTCATACAGAAAGGACAGAATTGTAGTCCAAAACCTGCCTCAGACACAGATCTGAAGCATCATCTTGTGCACGCTGGCAGAATAACCAAAGGGCTAGAAGGCAGCAGGGAAAGAAGTCGTATTCATTTGTGTGAGACTCAGAACTACCATTCACAGAGGCTTTTTCATGCAGGTCTCCATGAACACAGCTCCACACATCGGCCCTTACTAACCCAGACAGGAACACTTGGTTATGACAGAGCAGCTGAACGTGAATAAAACCTACCCATGAATCTCAACGAGCATTCGTGGTACGATTTTCCAGCTGAAGCTTCAACTTATGTCTATGGAATAAATAAAGCCGGCTAAGTGCTGCTCCCTGGCCATGGGAAAGCACAACTCATGTCCATGTACTTACACTTTCTCGTCTCATAAACAGAAAAAAAATGAAAACCAGAGCGCCCAGCTCCAAAATGCCCAGGGACCAGTCTTCTGCACACACTGCCCTGAGCCATCCAGCCCCAGCTGCCTGGGCCAGAGCTGGGCAGGGATACACCAGCACCTACACAGCCGAAGAGAAAGGTCTGCCATCACCTAAAGGATTACCCGGTCTGCAGGGGCATAGAGATCACCAACCTATATTCATAGGAATAGAATAGGAATAGGAATAGGAATAGGAATAGGAATAGGAATAGGAATAGGAATAGGAATAGGATAGGAATAGAATAAGATAGGAATACTATATTCATAGAATTCAGAATTCTATGAGAATTCATAGAATTCAGAATTCTATATTCTATATTCATAGAATTCCTTCATCCACAAGGGCAGAAGCTTCTCTCTTCTAAATTTCTTTACGTCATTCCAGATCACAACAGATATCACACACCAAAA
>VZRU01013805.1:0-18089 GCA_013398155.1 Pedionomus torquatus | reverse complement strand
CCCTTTGATCCCTCAGCTTTTATCCGGGGCGTGATGGGATGGGCTGGAATACCCCTGTTGGGCAGTTCTGGGTCCCCTGTCCTGTCCGTCCCTCCTTGCAGGTGGGACCTCTTTATGCTTTTCCGTTTCCGACCCTCCAATGGAGCAAATGATGAAAATTATCTGACCTTGGTTGTTCCAGCAATAAGGATAAACAAGGGCCTCTCTGCACCATCCCTTGGGATAATCAGGGCTGATCACTGTGAGACGAAACAGCTCTGAACAAAGTGCTGTTAATTCGAGAGTTTAGTTAGTTCGAAGAGGCCCAGCTAAGAAAGTAAAACTGTAAAACAGAAAATTGGTTCATTTTACCTCAAACCAGGACACGTTGCCCAACGTTGCTGGGTCTGTAGCTGCTGGCACCCCCGGGCTGCCCTGTCGGTGCCACGGCCGTTGTGGCTGCAGACTCTTCAAAATAGGATGTCTGAGCTCCATGGGGGCCCGACTCCCCCCATTCATCCCCTGCAACGGGGCTGGGGGGGATTAGGAGCTATTTTAAGCTCCTTAAGCAAATTAAAAGGACTCGCACCAGACTTTGCGAGGTTACTGCTGTCCTGGGGCTTGTCTGATCCCAGCAGAAACAATTTCCAGTTTCCAGCAGGTTGTAGTGAGAGGAAAGGAAGGTGTTGGCCCAAACCTGACCAACAGGGGTATTCCATCCCACCCCATCATGCCCCCTATAAAAGCTGAGGAATCAAAGGGTCAACTCTCCTTCTTCGAGGTCCAAGGAGGACCCTGCCTGTTCGTCTGCCTTTGACCAGCGGGGGAAGCTGTACCAAAAGGATGTCAGGAGTGTATTTTGTTTCCTGTTCCCAAAAGGGAAGAATGCTGCCTAGGAATGGTTCGAATGATTGAATTCAGTAGTTTTTTCTGATCCGAGCTTTGATTTACCCCTTTGTCTATTGACAGGTAACTCTGGGCACTGGCTGAGTTGCAGTTGTTATTAGGATGGGTTTCCCCTCTAGAAGTCACCCCCCCCCCAAAAAAATGAAGCCCAGCAAACCTGGAGGAGTAAAACTTCGGCATCAAATCAAGGAGATGGGACTGTTGTGAAGCAGAGCGATGCTGGCAAGATTTACTGGCCACGTTGCCAGTTTCAGTAGGGAAAAAACAGGAAGAATTGTCATTTAGACAAAACTGACCATGTCCTCAATGTGTCTGAAACACGCTGAGGAGAGAACATACATTCTTTTGGGAAAGTGCCCTGAGAAAGGGCTTCTCTACACGTAGGAAACACACTGATCAGTCTGGAGCCACCTCCATTTCACCACTAATGGACCTTGTTGCCCATATCCTCCTGGATGAAAACCTTGTTTCTTACTCTAAACTCAGTAACCTGACTGTCCTTCTTATTACTAATTATCGTATTTCTTTACAGCAGCGATCCAGCAAGAGTGGGGGCGTGAGACTCTTAACAAGCATCTGGGAGAGAAAGAACTGTTGAGCACCACGGCAGCAAAGGGAAAGCGGGATGAGTCCAGATAAAACTCTTTGAAGTTCTCCAGATGGCCAAAAGTCCCAGTTTTTGTCAATCCATGTAAATGTTTTGCTGTGGGAATCCTTGTCCAGCTCCTCGTTGCAGTTCCCCATCCCGCTCACAGCCAAAGCAAAAGGGACAGGGAGACGTGGGGTCTTGCTGTCTCCTTGACTTTCCAGTCCTCTACTTCATGCTTTCTGGACAAGGTAGCCCCTGTGTTCCTAATGCCACCCCAACCTTTCAGTGCCAGACAAGCACCATGCTTGCCCAAGCATCCTGTCCTGCTCCTTGCAAGCACCACAAGTGCCTATTTGATGGAAGGAGTAAGGAAGGACTTCTCCTTGGGGGAAATGTGAGGCTATACAAAACAAAGCTTAACTTTGTTAACTTTTTAAATTTTTTTTTCCTTTTGGAAACTTAAATATTCAGAAGAACGGGATTATCCTGCCTAAAGTAGCATTTGAATACTAAAAAAAAAGAATAAAAAAGAAAAATGTTCATTGTTTCAGTCTTTCTCTTCGCTTCTCGTTTGCAGGGAGTGACTTGATGCCACCAGGCTGGCTCTTCTAAGAACATCTTTTCCCCTCTAATGTCATTTCTCCCACATTGCCCATCAAGTGAGATATCACTTCGCTTATCCTACTGCAGGGAGATAAGAGGTTAGTCCAGCACAATCTACCCTTTGCCATCCATCACAGTGAGTTTTACCCTGTTTTTTTATTTCCCTTGGTGCCACTACCTCGTAGAGTACCAAGGTCAGACCAAATAGGCTATGACCACTCAGAGCACTTTTTCCCTTTCCTAAATAAAAGAACTCAAGTGCCGCGTTGGCTATTTTCCAGTCGTGCTGTACCATCCCTGATTTGAGAAGATTCATAAAAGTCCTTGGTACCAGACTTATAATTGGTGATTTACTTGGCTACCCAGTCTCTTTCTCCCAAGTCTAATTGAGCCTGAGTTGAGCGAGGTCTCCTTTCAAGCCATGATCTTTTTCTGACCCTCAATATCTGGGTTTTTTTATTGCTGATCATGTTACTGCCCATGTACCTCTTTGCTTGCTTCTAATAGTCTTTCCAAGATGGCTATTCACAGTCACTGCCAAAAACCCCTTTTTCTTGTGACATAAATGTTAAGTGGTTTAAGTAGCTGGGGATCTGAGCAACCTGGTCTTAGTTGGAGATGTCCCTGCTCATGGCAGGGGGATTGGACTAGGTGGCCTTTGAAGCTCCCTTCCACGCCAAACTATTCTGTGATTCTATCGTTTTTGTACCTTTGGCTTCCAAAGCACCACATCTCCTCCCCACTGAACCCACTGCAGCTCTACTTCACTCTTCCCTTCAGATGATTGCACTGCTACCCTCCGTTTCCCAAAGTCTGCTCTTAAAAGACAAACCTCTTTGTTTGCTTCTCCTCCTACTTTACTTCACCACATCACGTCCACCAGGTTGTTTGTTCCAGTCAGTGCAATCTGAAACATCATTGCTTTGGTGGTTGATGGAGATACCCACCAGCTTCCTCTCTGCAAACACCTGGCTGGTCACTAGCAGCCACGCGTGGACTGCTGTTGTGGGGTGATGTTCACCCCTTCTCCCCTTCTAGCAAGGGTCGGGCAAGCGGTCTCACTTGTTTTATGGTCACTCGTTGCCGATTGTGGCACAAAATCCAGTTATTTGGTTGAGCACTGGAGCAGGTTGCCCAGGGAGGTGGTTGAGGCCCCTTCCTTGGAGATATTCAAGGTGAGGCTTGATGAAGCCCTGGGCACCTTGGTCTAGTTGGGGGTGTCCCTGCGACTGCGGGGAGGTGGGACTAGATGGCCTTTGGAGGTCCCTTCTGGCCTGGAGGATTCTATGATTATACCAGTTATCCTTGCGTCAGCTGATGGTAGGTGATCAGCTTCTTTCCTCAGCCGTTCTTCAGTGCGCTCGTCACAATTAAAAACAACCCCAAATTTTTCATGATGGACCAGCCTCCCACAGAGAGGCCACCAGCTCTTCTAGCGTTGCTGATGTTGCTCCAGCTGAACCACTTTACCTTGGCTGGGGAGGGTATAGAGACAAAAAAAGCAACAAAATCAACCCCCAAAACGTCTTTGTCAGTTGAACCGCCAAAACTTGAGGAGACTGTGGTGTGGACCATCACCTCACCGTGGACCATCGGGGACCATCACCTCACACACCACAGTTTGAGACATTGAGAAACCTCCTGCGGCCATTACATCAAAACTAAGCGCTGCAGCTTAATTTTGAGGCAGGAGGCAGCGTACGTGATGCCTTTAAAATTAAAATCTTGCATAAAAAAACATTGCTAGGATATCCCCTGAAAGCAAAGGAGAAGTTTCCAGGGGAAGCAAACTCATTTGGACAAGGTGCGGCGGGGCTGCTTGACCCCTTCACCAAAACGGAGAGCGATCGATAGGAAAACTGCAGATCCAGAAGAGGTTCCAAGACAACTTTGGTCATAACTTGCTGGGAAGGAATCAGGGGTGCCGCTGCCATTCGTAATTCGGGAATCCCACGTCTAATTTCCTGCCTATTGAGTCAAAAGCTGCCTCCTGGTTCTGCATGATGCTATCTTGCAGGCATGATTTCATTGGAGCACGTTCTCTTTCATCCACACGCATTTTTTCTGCAGTGACTATTTATTTTCTCCCGACTCATCTTCCCCGTTAACATCATCTTTGCCAGGTGGAAGCGAAGCCATAACTCAATCTGGATTTGGTTCCAGGAAGGACCCGTGGCCTGGGTGCCCACTGAAGCTCGGGAAATTGATTTCTTGGCTTGCAACGGGCACTAAATTCTCCTTATAAACCACCGTGCGTCGTCTTCTCAGATGTGAATGGCTGGTGTCACAGCAGGTGCAGTTTGCCTGATAAACATAATCGCTCTCAGAGCTGGACGGCGCCGGCATTTGGACAGGAATCAACAAGCCAGATTATTTTGTTGATTTTCTGAGCTCAGAAAATCACTTTCTGGAGGCAAAGTGCGAAGAAGCAGAGGAGGAATAACTTTTTCTACCGGCCAAGAGATGGAGGAAGGAGGAGAAGGGGGATGGAACGAAAAAAAAAAATTAAAAAAAATCAACCATCAACTCTTTTTACATGATATTTATGAAAAATCCAGCTTAGGAGATAAGTCTTTGATGTGTAGGTCGCCTTACCTGGAGACTTCCAAGATCCCCAACGCTTCACGAGTTCTTTTCAAAACTTCAGCTGAAACCATCTTTATTCATGACGAGGCTCATCAAAGAGAAGCGTGGGCGACCCGTCAGATAAACCGGAGTTTCCCTTTGAATATTTCGAATGTAAATATAGAAAGCCAATTAAGTTTCATGGATTAATTTCCCAAACTGCAGGATAAACTGGCAGACATTGTTAGCCAGCTAAGCTTGAGTGATGTGGTTTCCATTTACCAGATCTTCAAAAAAGGCTTTTACTGTAGGAAAGACAGCTTTTGCCACCTGAGCTGAATATTTTTCTTTAGTGTTCAGAGGAATATCTTATTTTTGAAGAGCTTATAATTCTGCTCCAAAATATGTTTGGGGCAACTACAGAGTGCAGGTGCCATCTTTGGAGAGATGACTAGGAGATGACTAGGGTTTATTGCTTCAAAGTGAGAAGGATTATTTCACTCCTGTTGAAGTAATTTGAGCTACAACGAAGTAAAGCAAGAAAATAAAATTCCCTAATGAATCGTTCACAATCAAAAATCCTGTTTGCTTTCTGAAATTGAGATACGGCAAATGTCCACCCTTTGATGAGATACTACTATTCTGAGGGTCGTATAAAAAGACAGAAAACAATCAAAATAAAAAAATGGCTTTGGAATGGCAGATCCAGAGAGGGGATTCTGCCACTTTGCTCTGGTGAGACCCCACCTGGAGCACTGGGTGCAGGGCTGGAGCCCTCAAGAGAGGAAGGACATGGACCTGATGGAGCGGGTCCAGAGGAGGGCCACCAAGATGATCAAAGGGCTGGAGCACCTCTGCTACGAGGACAGGCTGAGGGAGCTGGGGCTGTTCAGCCTGGAGAAGAGGAGGCTCAAGGGAGACCTTGGAGCAGCCTTTCAGTACCTAAAGGGGCTCCAGGAAGGCTGGGGAGGGGCTGTTCACAAAGGGCTGCTGCGATAGGATGAGGGGCAATGGACTTCAGTTGGAGAAGGGTAGATTTAAGTTGAATTTAGAAAATTCAAGGCAAAGCTCGACGAGGCCCTGGGCAAGTTGGTCTAGTTGAGGGTGTCCCTGTGTCTGTGGGGAGGTGGGACTAGATGACCTTTGGAGGTCCCTTCCAGCCTGGATGATTCTATGATAATACGGCTTCAGCTTGAAATCTTCCTGGGTAACTTGTTCAGCTCCCTTGGCTTAAACGTCTACCAGATCTGTACATTTCAAGAACTTCTGCCATACGACTTTACATCTTCATTTCATCCTAAATCAAAATTATCTTCCCCCGTTTTAAATCGTACCTCATTTTGACTTCTCTGCTCATAGCCAGGTGTCAAGCCCTACTGTCCTGCAGAGACACAGAGTTCCTCCTCCCGTGCCACTGGTGCCAATTTAGCTAGAAATCCTCCATCGCAAGGACACGTTTGTCCTACTGGCTTCAGCTTGGGAGCATCAAAAGAAAACATTGCTCTCTGAAGTAGAGAGTCCTGGAAAGAGAGAGAAAAGTGAGTCCTCAAAGAAAAATGCCAGGGGATACCGTCTCAGGAGGAGATGGGCTGAGCTTCACGATGCAGTGAAAGAACTAAGTTCTCTGGCTTTTAACTCCATTTTACAGCGCCTTGTCCACAAAGATGACAAAGCTCACACCTATTTCTGCCTTAAAATTAGTCGCAGTAGCTTTTCAACGAGGAACTCAGGTGCTACTGGTCTGGAAGAGCACGAATTCGCTTCAGCTTGGTGGTACAGCTCCCACCTCCCTCCTAAAGCTGTTGGGAGGGTTTCCCCTCCGTTGGCACTCCTCACCCTCCACCCTTGAAAAATCAGGTCTAGACAACCAGATGGTGGGCAGAGTTGGAAGAGACATTTCCAGGCTCTAGAAATGATCCACGGTGGCCCCATAGGGCAGAAAAGAAGATTTCTGGGGGGCAGCTGAACTGCTGGTTTCTCCTAACGTGGTAGATAAGCACTTGTTTTAATGCCCATCCTAACTCTGAACAACTTCTAGCAGCTCACACCATGCGTCGCTGGCTCTGAAAGACACATCAGCGCCGTTCCTGGGGAGAATTTTTATTTTAAATCAGGAATGCACACCTTAAGCCACAACTCCAGATCCCACGTTGACTTCTGCCTGAAAATGTCCTTGTACCAGAAAACCATCTGTCTTCTGATTCCTTAACAAGAAACCCAGAAAAAATCATTCCAGGCAATATTTCTACTCGCTGGAGAACATGCACTGCAAGTTTTAAAATATCTCTGTCCGTAGCTGTTTTTCTCTGCATATAGATACATTTATATATTGCTGATGTTTAGGGAGAGATGCTCTGATGGAACTTTCTTCATCACTTTATATTGCTGCAGGAATTAAAATCAATTGAAAGCCTTTTGCACGGATTAGCATTATCTCCGGCACCTAATATAGCGCTCAGACCCCATGGTTATTATGGGATGCGACGGCAGTATGCAGCAGGCATACAGTTAAAGTATGTCAGCGTCTACATCTCTAAATATTAATGATTTGAAAGCCACTTCAGATTCCTGATCTATGTGTCTTACCACTTCATAGATTTCTCTTAAATATCGCTGACAGCTGAAACTTCCCTGAGTTTATAATTCTTGATTATGAAGTGCTGACTGAACTCCATAACTTAATCTTTTTTTTCCCGTGTGCCTGGCTACGTTTTCTTACACAGGAAAGGACACGCAGAAGGCTTCAGACTTTACCCAAGGAAGCCCGGAGAAGAAGAGGTTCCAGGGAGACCTTGGAGCAGCCTTTCAGTACCTAAAGGGGCTCCAGGAAGGCTGGGGAGGGGCTGTTCACAAAGGCTGCTGCGATAGGACAAGGGGCAATGGACTTCAGTTGGAGAAGGGTAGATTTAAGTTGAATATTAGAAAAAATTTCTTTCCTCTAAGGGTGGTGGAACACTGGAGCAGGTTGCCCAAGGAGGTGGTTGAAGCCCCTTCCTTGGAGATATTCAAGGTGAGGCTGGATGAGGCCCTGGGCAACCTGGGCTAGTTGAGGGTGTCCCTGTGACTGCGGGGAGGTGGGACTAGATGGCCTTTGGAGGTCCCTTCTGGCCTGGATGATTCTATGATTCTAAATACACATCATTACCCAAAATTGTCAAAAAGCCCCAAAAACACCTTTACTAAAGGACAGGAAACAAATGGGAGTTTATAAGACTAAATAGTTCTGAGAATAAAAATTTCCAGTCCCAGATTGTTTATTGTTAATGACTTGCAAGGCATTAAAAACCAGCGTCAGTGGGTTCTTTATGGAGGAAGGAACGAGAGAGGAAGGTCAGGACAAAGCACAGAAGAGCTCTCGGCCACCCCATCAAATCACGGTTATGAGATGAAGCAACACAGGACACGTAGAAGGGAGGACATTTACATGTTCATGATGGGCTGATTGAGGAACTGATGTCTTCTGTATGCCAGATAGTACTAAAGAACACCCATTATTAAAGATAGGAAGATTTTTCACAATCAGGCGGTATCCCAAGAAATTTCCTCTGTGCCCACAGAGACCTTCACGTCCTCACTGATTAGACAGCTGCCACAGGATGAAAGATTTCTCAGCAGCATAACGCCTAATTCTTAAGTGGCAAGGCACTGAGGATGAAATAGGGTCAGCAGTCAAGAGCCACCTCCAAAGCAGTCGTTGCCCATAAATCGTCACCGTGGAATCATAGCATTGTCTGGGCTGGAAAGGACATTTCAGATCATTGAGTCCAACCATCAACCCATTGCTGACAAAAACCACCACTAACCCGTGTCCCTCAGCACCACAGCTGCCCAACTTTTAAATACCTCCAGGGATGGTGACTCCACCTTTTCCAAGGCTTGACAACCCTTTTGGTGAAGAAATTCTTCTTAATATCCATCTGAAAGTCCTTTCCAACTCTAACCATTCTATGATTCTATGAACCTTCCCTGGAGCAACTTGAAGATGTTTCCCCTTGTCCTATTGCCTTTTCCTTGGGAGAAGAGACCGACCACCCCTGGCTACACCCTCCTTTCAGGGAGTTGGAGAGAGCGAGAAGGTCTCCCCTCAGCCTCCTCTTCCTCAGGCTGAACACCCCCAGCTCCGTCCGCTGCTCCTCACAAGCCTTGTGCTCCAGACCCCTCACCAGCTCCGTTGTCCTTCTCTGGACACACTCCAGTCCCTCAATGGGACAACTGGGAGGGTGGCTACTGCAGCACTGGACTTTTCCGTGCCCATAACAGCACGTCCAAGTAGGAAGAATTTATGGTTGGGGTTAACGGGCCATGCCAACAAAATGCCCAGTCTCACATTCCCTACTGCAGAGCAAATGCAATGCAGGAACTGTTATTCAAATAAAATACATTTTAAAAATTAATAAATTAATAAATAAAAGAACACCAACTTAAAGAGGACAGTTTTCAAAGTCTCCTGGGAAGAATCAGAGCTTTTTCAAAAGAGGATTTCTGACTTGGCTGTCTGACGCACGGGGACCGTATCTGCAATTCTCAAACCACGGCGTTTAATATTAAAATGTCATTTTATTTATTCTTTCTCTGTGATATCAAAAATGGTAACTAGGCAACATCTCAACTACTGAGTGGACTCTAAATCTCAAACCACTTAAATATGAGATCAAAGTAAAAAATGGCAAACAGTAATTTATAACCTGCTCTTTTTTGTTTAGACCTAGCAGAGCCAACCACCCTGCCCTTACAGCCCCTAAACTGAGATCTTCACGTGCACAAGGACCCTCAAGCATACAAACGCTGCAGAAAAGAGGAGGAAAGGGAGTTTGTGGGGTGCTTCACAAAGAAGATGTTGATGGCTTCTCCCCAGGATGGGTAAAAACCTGGGTTTATCAAGGACAACCCAGTGATATTGGCCCCCAAAACAACTGCTTGTTGCTGGTTTGAATCTCAGTAGCTCCACTGGGATTTTCAAAATGAGAGAACAGAGACGTGGCAGCAGGATATTAGTCTATCACGGTGTGTGAGAACTTCTCCATACCCAATGACTAGTCTGGTGTCTTGGTCATGCAAAGAGCTGCCACTCTGCAGAGAAGGGACCAAGGCACAGGAACATTCACCCACCCGTTGAGCACTGGTGTCCCGTGTGTGACACCATTACATCTCCAACACTGGTAGAAGACCCATCTCCAGGTGTTCCTCCAGGGGTGCTCATGGGCATTGTACATGAGAATGCTCAAACCAGCTTGTTGCTGGTGTCAAGCTGGGCAGTCACGGGGTTCATCTGTCCAGATGAACAGGGAGAAGAACTTTGATGGTGTGTCTCCCCTCAGCCTCCTCTTCTCCAGGCTGAACAGCCCCAGCTCCCTCAGCCGCTCCTGAGAAGTTGCTCCAAGAAGAAGAACTTCTCCTCTGGAGGTCTCTCCTGCAGGGTGCCCTGTGTTTTACTTCTGCTCTGGAACAAACTTTGATTGATTTTGCTCCGTGCAATGGGGCTTTGAATTCTCCAGGTACAGCCCGTTTCATAAGGGCTTGAGTAACTAACCCACAAATGAGGAGAAGAGGAAAAATCTGGAGGTTCAAAGCATGCACATCTCCCTTCTCTACAGCGAAACTACTCGGCAGGCAGCAGACAGACACACCACCTGCGCTATTTTAAACACAGTTGCTCACATTTCCATTCAACGAGCTCCTTCCCACGAGTGGACGAGGGGGCTGAAGCAGAATTTGTTTGCAGAGGTGTTGGAGGCAACAGCAGTTAATAGACTTTGTTAATAAAAGGAAAAACAGCTGTTTGTATTTTCTGAACCGCCCCAGAGATATCTACGGGAGCTTATAAATCAGCCACCGCAAGAGCTATTTGGACTGATGGATCAAAAATGCTATGAAAGTGAGAGTGCTTCACGGGAAGCAGGACAGAAAGGCAGCCGTGGGAAAGCTCCAAGCAGCCTCCTCCGGTCTCGGCAGCCTTTATGAGTGACACAATCAGCCACACAAAACAGTTTAGGGAGAGTTTTTGTCTTCCTAAAACACAGCTGACACATGAGAGCGATTTAACTTGCTAATGAAATCACTCCTGTGAGTGGAGACTTTTCCCCTCTCTCATGGAGATATCCTGGTTGCAGAACTGATAACTCATTTAGATGGGCAGGGAAAGAGCTTCCCCAGGCTGCTCCCAGCGAGACCCCTTCCAACGGCCGGGCAAGACGTGTGAAGGGTAAGGGGCTGGAGCCCTGCACAGAAGGAACTTGGAGAAATAAACCTCTTAACGACGAGGAGGCCTAATGAGTTCTTGACAAACAAAGTCTATTTCTTCTCTTGGTCACCTCAAAACGCAGTAATGTGCACGTTAAAGCACTTATTACAGAATCATAGAATGGTTAGAGTTGGAAGGGACCTTCAAGATCAACAGGGTTGATCCAACCCCCCTGCCCTGGGCAGGGACACCTCCCACCACACCAGGTTGCTCCAAGCCCCATCCAGCCTGGCCTTGAACCCCTCCAGGGATGGGGCAGCCACAGCTTCTCTGGACAACCTGGCCCAGGGTCTCACTACCATCATAGCAAAGAATTTCTTCCTAAGATCTCATCTCAATCTCCCTTCTTCCAGTTTAAAACCCTTCCCCCTTGTCCTGTTGCTCCACTCCCTGACCAAGAGTCCCTCTCCAGCTCTCCTGGAGCTCCCTTCAGATCCTGGAAGGCAGCTCCATGGTCTCCCCAGACCCTTCTCTTCTCCAGGCTCAACAGCCCCAATCTAAATCTCCCTTCCTCCAATTTATCATTTGTGCAATGTAATGAGTAAACAATTTAAATCCTATGTGGGTCACTGGCCAGTTTTTAAAAGCCGAGTTCCCCGTTCACATAAGGACCTTAGGCTAAGCTTATAAATGCCCACAAATAAGTCACAAGTGAAAGAAGATAGTTTTTATTTCTATAGACTTCTATTTTCTTTCTATAGACTTTCTGTTTTATTTCTTTCTATAGGCTTTCTATTTTCTTTCTACAGACTTCTATTTTCTTTCTATAGACTTCTGGTTACCTGGTAAACTTCTAAGACAACGCTTTGCCAATTAGCAGAGTCTGGACTCTGGACTTGATTAATAGCAAATACAGTTAATAGCCTCTTGCAAAGCAGCTATTCCCACAATGAAGGCACAGAACTGCTCCTTGCAGGCATCAGTGAAGGCATAAAAACCAGTAGGTTGCTCCTGGATGATACCCAAACACAAGAATANCCTGACAACCCTTTCAGGAAAGAAATAGTTCCTAATATCTCACCTGAACTTCCCCTGGTGCATCTTGAAGCCATCACCCCTTGTCCTGCCATCTGTAATGGGAGAAGAGACCAACCCCCGCCTCTCTGCAGCCTCCTTTCAGGGAGTTGGAGAGAGCGAGGTCTCCCCTCAGCCTCCTCTTCCTCAGGCTGAACACCCCCAGCTCCCTCAGCCTCTCCTCATAAGATTTGTGCTCTAGAAAAGAATTAAGAGAAAGGAATTAAGTTCACCCAATGGTTCCCAAACCTCTGTTTACAGCACACACACACACGAATCAACTGGATGCTCCCAAGCTGTAGAGCTACTCGTGGCTTGGACACCTTGAAAGCACTGAAGATCTTCCCTCCCAGGTCCAGAGGGATGGCACCAAGTGGCGCCAGGGAAAAGGGCAAGGTCAGGCAGCAAACGTCCCTTGCAATCCAACTGATTCGTTTCAATAGCTCAGCGTGAGCAGCTCTTGAAGAATTCCACTTATTTTTTATTTATTTATAAGCTGCTAAAAATGCAGTCGTTGTATCATCTCTGGGTACATGAGCATCGCGCCACAAAAAAATAACTCGCTGCCAAGTGCAATCTCCAATTAATAGCTCAAATATTAATTTAAAGGCCGTAATGCATGCACATATCATTTGAAACTTAGGGAAAGAAGCATGTATAATTGAAAATCTTTAGTAATTTTCCAAAGAAGCCAATATCAGCGCGGCGGATTCATTTGTTAGGCGAGATGTCTGGGGGAGGTACAGCTAATACGGGGAGTAATTGTCAAGTGCTGCACCAGCTAAGTGATCTTTTCTTTACCCTTTAAATTACTGGAGAGTGCATATTTGCCAGGAGGCAGCGAGGTCAGTTCTTCCATCCCGCTCCAGCTCCCGAGAGGCGATTCAGCAGCAAAGACGGCGCGAGGGACCGGAGGGTTTTCAGGGCTAATGAAGGGATCGGTGCCATTTCTGCACCCTCCAGCCCCCTTGGGGCTTAGGGAGGGAGTTCCCACCGCCCGTTAGAAGCAGAGGGTGATTTGTGCCCTCTAGACCCATCTACCCTTCCTGTCTCCAACAGCCTTGCTGGGAAATTGAAAATTATTTAGATCGAGTGATGTGGAAGTGGAGGGGGGATTCCCCCCCCCCGCAGGAGATGGGGAAGCCAGGGCTTGGCAGAGCTGGGCAGACCCCCAGCCCCTGGGGTCGCTCTCGTGTCCCACAGGTCTCCCACAAACCAAAGACCACGAGCACTACCTGAACCGCTGCTGAAATCCTACCAGTATCAGCATCTCCTTACTGGGAAAGGTCAGGCTGCCCACGCAACCCATCAGCATCGACGTCTTTATAGGTGATGGGGACGGGGGAAATCTCTCTGACACGTAGAAGCCAACATCTCACAAACCAGCCGGCTGCGAGACCGCACCGAAGGGACCTCTTTTCTGCAGGAATAGCACCAATTCCCTCTTTCCTTCCCCAGAACTCTTCCCTCCGCAGCAACTCAAGGCAGGTCCAAGAGGACTCCACTCCTCCCTCCTGAAGACACCCTTCTTTCCCATACATTAAAATCATAACTTCTAATTCATTAAAGCGCCTAAATTCAATAAAACAGCTAACCCTCCGAGCACAGGAGACCATTAAATAGCTTCTTTGCCACCCATTAATAGAACAGGATCTGAGCATGGCTTTAAATCCAGTAAATAAAGGCATTCGGTGTCTCCAGCAGCAGTGCTCAGGAGCCGACCGTGGCCACAGGACAGCCACATATTCTGCTGTTAACTGGGGAGGGGGAATTACCAGTTAAAGGCAAAACTGGGGGCAAGGTGTAAACATGAAGACTAGAGCCTTCATGTTCTTTGTTCTTAATGGCGAAATTGGGGCAAGGCATAAACATGAAGACCTAATTTTGTTTTCAGGCTTCCTTTTGAGGTGGTGTGTCTCCTGCAAGAGGCAAGTAACCATCTCAGATGACAAATATTTCTTTGAGAATATCTCATTTGCCTATTGTACTATAGGCCAATTAAAAAAAAAAAAAAAAAAAACACCAAACAAACAAACATTAAAAATACATCCAGAGACATAAACTCTATTTTAATATGGCTGCACTTCCTCAATACAAACAGCGCAAACAAATGGCTTTAACACGTCCTCCTGTTGATTAAAAAAATGATTTATATTGAATTACCCCTTCAGGGTTGATTGGATGAGGTGTTTAATCCCACTCCCTGCCCTCCTCCAGCCTAATAATATACAACATCACCTCTGTGATAATGTGATTATATTAATGGATCCAGTATCGCCGCCGTGTTTGAGAGCAATGGTCATCAGAGAGCTTGTGCTTCCCAAGGAGATCAATAATTTTAATTCTAGCAAATGAAGAGCCGAATAAAGTTGTGTCTTGGAAACAATATGGCACTTCCTATGGGGAACGGTGTCCTGCAAACTGCTTCCCAGACGTACATTACAATTCCAGCAAAGTGACAAACAGCCCATTATATATATTATTATAATAGTTCCTCTCCACCACCGAGAGAAATATGTGAGAAGTCACTGGTTGGTTCAAGTGTTCTCTAGCTATAATTATATTCTCCGCTGTAATTATTATTTATTCCTACTTTTCCTGTGCCGGTGGGACAGGTCAATGGAGAAGATGCGAAACCCAAACGTGAGCACGGTGGCTTTGCCTCCACGGAGCAGGTACATGGGGAGGGACGGGGACGGGATGCAGGGAGGTGGCAGGACACCCCCAGGCTCTCGATGTTTTTTTGAAATGACCTTAGAAAAATGCACTGATTTTGCTGCTGTGGCTTCTGGGCTTCTCTATCAGAATGGTTCAAACCCCTTCTACTCCCATCGCTGTGATAGGAGAAAAATGAGATAACGACAACCTTCCTTTTCCAGGAGCCCCTGCCTGTTCTCAACAGTGGGTGGCGGTTCCACGAAGGTACAATAATTGACAGGTGCATAATTTGGGCAAAGTGAGGGAGAGAGGGAGGTAAGGCCAATGGTTATACTGGTGCCAGGCAGTACAATTATGGTGCCCAGTAAAGAGGGAGCCCTACATTGAGAATGCCTTTAAAAACTCATGGAAAAAGACACCTCGGGTACAAACCTCCTGTCGGCATGTTTCTTTGAGAGATGCCATTTTTATTTCCAATTAATTTTCCTCTCATAACCACATTCATTTGCTTAGAAAGCACTTTCTGTGCTTATTCCCTACCAGCCCTCGCTTAAACGCCGGGCCTTTTGTTGAAATGCGCCGAGTTCCAGCTAAACACAACTCCAGGCGACGAGATTGGAGAAATAATGAAAAATGAGTGTTTTATGGTTTGGAAGCCATGTAAACACCATCGTGGGTTTGTTGCAGGGATGATAGTACGGGGGAAGGGTAAACCACTAAAATCAATGCAATCTTTAATTTAAGGAGTATTTTTACGACGTTTTCTGTTAATCTCCTAAAGCTGTTTGCAGAGTATAAAAATATGTTTGCTATAGGGAAGCCTTTAGAGTATTGGGGATAAAATACCCTTCTGCGGCTTTTGCATCCATTGCAGCATTCGAATTTAGTAAACCTTGGTCCTTATGAGCGGAGCAATTATGACTATTATGATATTAAACTGGGAAAATATTCTGTTTAATGAACAGCGAAGAAATTACAATGCACCAGCGCCCTTGGGAAAAGCAGTGTGTTCAGCTCAAGCAATGTGTTCAGCTCACAAATAGCACTAACAGCCTCCTCGACGCCAGATGTCCAATTTTCAAAGGCAGCTTCCCAAACCTGGAGTGCAGCCCTGAGGATTCTGCTCCAACGCGGCCCCTCCATGGAGCAGAAACAGGGTCCTCACCCACCAGAGAGCCTGAAAAATCAATCCTATGGCTGTACCACAGCCGCCTCCTGCCCCTTCAATGCTGAGCTCTGGATGATTCCCCTTTCTTTCAGTGAATAAAAGGAGCCAAGACTTGTGTGGTTCTAGGTCAGTTCCTGCCCTGTGTTTGCAGAAGCCACTTCTTCCATCACTTACCAGCCTGGCATGCCCAGACTGGCAATGGCATCTGGCATGACCACATCCTGGGCTGCACCCCCAGCGGCGGGGCCAGCAGGGCAGGGAGGGGGGATTCTGCCCCTCTGCTCCGTTCTGGAGCCACCCCAGCCAGTGCTGCCACCGGCTCTGGGGCCACCAACAGCAGAAGGACATGGACCTGGTGGAGCAGAGCCAGAGGAGGTCATGGAGATGTTGGGAAGGCTGGAGCCCCTCTGCTGGAAGGACAGGCTGAGAGAGTTGGGGGGGTTCAGCCTGGAGAAGAGATGGCTCTGGGAAGACCTCAGAGCCCCTTACAATCCCTCAAGGGGCTCCAGGAGAGATGGAGATGGATCAGGGCCTGTTGTGATGGGCCAAGGAGTAACGGCTTTAAACGAAAACAGGGAAGATTTGGACTAGATGTGAGGAAGAAATGCTTTCCTGTGAGGGTGGTGAGACACTGGCCCGGGTTGCCCAGAGAGGTGGGAGATGCCCCATTCCTGGGAACAGTCCAGGTTAGGTTGGATGGGGCTCAGAGCAACCTGGATGAAGGTGTCCCTGCCCAGGATCCCTTCAAACGGAAGAATCCCAGCCTTCAAAGATCCCTTCCCACCCAAACCATCCTATGACCATCGTCACCTCCAAATCTCCAGGTCTCCCATGAATTAAACAGCAAACGAAAGCCCTTCAGAACCAACCAGCAAAATTCCCTTCACATCTCGGCATCCTAGAAGGGGATCAGGAAGAAATGCCCCACTCAGCTCCTTCCCACTAGGCACAGTATAGAGTGGAAATGGAAATTAAGGCCCCCCCTCTGCTCTCCCCCCTGCCTGGGAGAGAGAAAGAGATGGTGTCGCTTCTTGTAGATAAGGGAAATAATAAAGCTTGGAAGGGAAAATCTGAGCCTGGTGGGAAAGCTGCTTCTGAAAGCATCAGAAAAATAGTTTTTAAATGTATCTTTCAATTCCAAAGCAGGGACACGCTGATTTCTTTTAATGCTGAGTGTATTGAACAAATATCAAGAAATTCTTTCTTGGGATTTACTGACTTTTTAAGTGTCCTTCTCCGTGTTTAAAAGGCAATAGAACAGAAGTCTGAAAAGAGTCCGCTCATTGATACTGCTCAATCCTACCCTTTAGGAGAGGCTGAGGGAGCTGGGGGTGTTCAGCCTGCGGAAGAGGAGGCTGAGGGGAGACCTTCTCGCTCTCTCCAACTCCCTGAAAGGAGGCTGCAGAGAGGCGGGGGTTGGTCTCTTCTCCCAAGTTCCAGATGACAGGACAAGGGGTGATGGCTTCAAGTTGCGCCAGGGGAAGTTCAGGTTAGATGTTAGGAAATGTTTCTTTCCTGAAAGGGTTGTCAGGTATTGGAATGGGCTGCCCAGGGAGGTGGTTGAGGCACCAAAACACGAGGACGAAGTAGGACTTTGCAGAGATCACCCTCAAAATGTTGGCTATGGAAAATGCTAAACTGCAGAAGAAAGGGCACCACTGGTAGAAAAGATGATGAAAAGATGAAGTACCTGGTGTCTGGGAATGCTCCCAGGCAGCTCCTCCATGTCAGCCCTGGCAGCTGCCCCAGACCTGGCCACACTTGACATTAAGCAAAGGATTGAATAAGGCAAGAAGGTGGCCAAGTCCACCGTCCAGGAGAAGGTGGAGAAATGAAAACTAACATTAGCAGAGCCAGCAAAGTGGAGGAAGCAACAAGAAGGAAGGTGGGAACTGCTGGGCCACCAACCTCATCAAGCAGAAATGCTCTAGGGGAAAAAAAAAAAAAAAAAAAGAAAAAGATATTTTTCAAAGGCACGAGTTAAAAAAATTGTAGGTGTTGCTACCCTCCCTATGCTCTATGTTGAATAGATGGCACTGAAGCTGTCCTGCAGCCCAGCTGGTCTGCTCTGACTGAACAGCTTTTACAAGGAGCAGAAATTGTGCTCAGCGCTGAGATGGAGGGATAGAGCCCTGCAGGGCCTTCTGCTCCTGAGGAGTTCCCTTGCTTTGATTTCAAAGAAGACATTGGACATGAACCTGCTGAAAATGCTGTGGTCAACAGAAGGACAGGTTTCTCCTCCTAGGTCTCACCCCTGCTCAGCTTTGGTGATGTTTCTTCCTCTGCCAGGCACCGCACAGAGCATCATAGAATGGTTAGAGTTGGAAGGTGATCCTTAAAATCATCCAGTTCCAACCCCCCTGCCC
>VZRU01013804.1:22632-42690 GCA_013398155.1 Pedionomus torquatus | reverse complement strand
CTTCCAACCTAGACAATTCTATGTTTCTGTGACTTTGCTCCCCCTACTTGTGGTCTATCCACTCGAGAAGTGTGGGAAGAGATATGATGTCTTCACTTGCCAGTGAAGACTAAGGCAAAAAAGTTGTTGAATACCTCAGCCTTCTCCTTGTCCATTGCTATCAGTTTGCCAGTCTTGCTCATCAGGGGGTGTACACTTTCTTTGTCATTCCTCTTCTGGCTGACATACCTGTAGAAGTTCAGCTCCAGCTGTGCCTTGGCCTTCCTGGCCCCATCCCTACACCTTAGCAGCATCTCTATACTCTTCCCAGGATACCTGTCCCTGCTTCCACTGCCTGTGCATTTCCTTCTTGCTCTTTAGTTTAACCAGCCATGACAGTCTCTTGCCTTCCTTTTCTACTTTCTTGCACTTGAGGATCAAGAGCTCTTGTGCTCTGTGGAAAGCATCCTTAAAGATCTGCCAGCTCTGTGCTACTCCCTTGTGCCTGAGAATAATTGCCCAGGGTGTACTGTTGACTAACTTCTCAACGAGCTAGAAGTTCACTTTCCTAAAATTCAGAATACTGACTTTACTTTTTACCTGACCCACATCCCTCAGGACTGCGAACTCCACCAATGCATGATCACTGCAGCCTGGGCTACCTCCAGTCTTATGTCACCAATTAACTTGTGTTGGTGACAGATCCAGCATGGCATCCCCTGTGGTGGGGCTGTCCATTACCTGGCTTAAGAAGTGATCATTCAAGAAGTCTCCTGGATTCCCTAAAGCTCAGTTGCCACTTTTTTAGCAGATGTTGGGGTGGTTGAAGTCCCCCAGCAGGATGAAAGCCCGTGAGCATGATGCCTCCTGTAGCTGGAATAGGAAGCCTTTGTCAATAAGCTCCCCTTGATCAGGCAACCACCCACAAGTTTTCCTTTCTTGCCTTGGTCTCTTATTCTTACCCATAGGCTTTCCACCTGCTTGGGAAGTTCTTCAGTGACAGCTCTTCACACTCTATCCATTTCTTGATGTAGAGGATGAAGTTTCCAGTCTTCCTTCTTCACCTGTCTCCAATGAATGGCCTGTAGCCACCTATATAGTCACACTCCAGTTAGGGGATTTGTCCCACCAGGTTTCAGTGAGGCAACTAGGTTGTAGTTGCCTACTAGCAGCATAGTAGCTTCCAGCTCCTCCTGTTTGTTGCCCATGCTGCATTCATTGGTGTAGTGGCATTTCAGCTGGGTTGTTGGCTGTTTCGCCTTAGAGGAACACACCTTAATTCGCTTAGAATATTTCACTGTCATTTCTCTGTTGGCTCCTATTACCTCAGGACCCCCTGGTTTATCTCCATAAGATTTCAAGTGTGCATCCAGCATGTCTCAGAAAAATCGGCTGACATCCACCACTAGCACCCTGTCCCTCTAACCTTGGCATGTCATCCCACAGCTTGTCATGGACAGGCCTGATATTATCCTCTTCCCCTTGAAGTCTAGTTTAAAGCTCTGTCAATGAAGCCTATTAGCTTGTGAACAAATAACCTCTTCCTCTTTTGAGAAAGGTGAATGCCATCTGATGCCAGCAAGCCCGATGCTGTGTAGGGCATCCTGTTACCGAACCCCCCAAAATTCTCGGTATGAGATTATTTCAAGCTTGCTCAACATGCACTAGGGAGACTAAAGGCACCATTTTGTACACATAAGTCAGAGACTGCAGTCTGTGTAACATTACTTGATACAAGTCCTGACAACAAATGACTGAATTCAGGTATTTTAAAACTCAGGAAGAAGATAATAAGGCCACAACTGATTCACAGAACAGGATTGTTTTGTTATTCTTTTATTTGCTCACTGACTTCTAGTTCCTAAGGAAACATCACTGTTTAGTTTATATAGCTTCTGTTACATAAAATTTTCAAAAACACTTTGCAGAAAACAGAGGATCTCACAAACTAACAGCAGCTGGTCCAAGTGAAGCCATGTAAATCTAAACGTTTTTTCCCTTCTGCCAAACCTCAAGAAGGTTCAGATCACAACATTGCACATGCCAGTGTCTGGGGGCTGAGCAAGGGGTAGAGGGAGGAGAAATCTTATTTTATTTCCTAACCTTGAACCTTTTACTTCTTGAGTATAGGAGTGTTATTGAATAAACTGCTCAGTCATACAAGGGAGGGAGGGTTTCTCCATTCCTCTCATGTTGTCTCCTTCTAGTAAATCAAGAGGCATAGATGAGTGCTTGGAGGCAAGATATGGACTCTCCTAGCAGAGGTGCTACATTATGAAACCTTACAAGGTAGAATGGGAAAAAAAGAATATAAAAGAAAATTATTCTCAGCATCTCACTCCCTACAGTTACCTACAGTTAATATTTTGAAGTCATTATTGCCAAGGGCCTATAAGTATTTCAACAATAGTATTGGTGCAGTACCAAAAGAATATTTTTTTTTTTAATTTAAGTGCAATCTATGGTACCCTGTCTTGACTTTAAGTCTATCTCATCATGGCCAAGTTTAAACCTCTTGTGTTGAATCTGATCAATTTCTACAGATTGAGTTAAAGTCATTTGCCACCCCCACGCCCCCCCAAAAAAATATTTCACATTAACTTCAGAGAATGTGTTTCCTAGTTGGAAATATAAAAAAGTTCCTATGACTTAATTTTCAGTGTATGGCTAGGAAGAACTACAGCTTGACTTTGATTGGGCAAGTGTCCACATTAAGAAAATATTGTCACATTTGATAATTATGCTCAAGTCAGGAACTTTACGGAAAATCAAAGTATTGTCTCATTTCTAAACACATATCTATCCAGAGATAGCTGCAAGTTTATTGTGAGGTCAATCTGGAAAAATACTCATATATAGTGCTATTAAACCAGCACTTTTCATGAGCATTGTGTTCATCTTGCTTTCAATTTTAAATGGAAAATATTGCAAATTCCATGAATTCTGATTTCAGAAGGAACATTTCTACAACCTGATAGGTAAAGAGATTACTGAATTTCACTGGAACAGAAGATATGTTTTACATCTGCTTATAGACTCTAAAGGGAATCAACAAGAAAGCTGGAGAGGGACGTTTTTACAGCAGCACGTAGTCTTAGAACAAGGGGTAATGCCTTTAAATTGGAAGAGGGTAAATTTATATTACATATCAGAAAGAAACATTTCACTATCAGGGTGGTGAGGTACTTGAACAGGTTGCCCAGAGAAGCTGTGGAAGCCTCATCCCTAGATGTGTTCAAGGCTAGGCTGGGTGGAAATCTGAGCAACCTGATCTAGTGGGAAGTGTCCCTGTCCACGGGAACTAGATGGTTTTTAAGGTCCTTTCCAACCTAAATCTTTCTATGATTCTATTTTTACCTTTCCATTGTTTCATTTTATATTTTCTTTCGTCCCAGCCATTAATTACTGAATGCAAGCCCACTGAACTCTTACTGTGTTACAGAATATAGTATATATGCTATGCACTATCATACCCTTTTAAGGAAGTCTGTGTATTTTGGGCAGAACAAGAGGTGTTAAAACCACATTATCCAAACAAATCTGTTCACACAGCATTCTCCAATAATTTTTATTCTTAGTAATTCAATGAGACCATGAGAAAAATCTATATTTTAGCCAAATAAGTTATTCATTAAAAAGGAATGGAAAGATTATATCTGTTGTATTGAATCCAGATTATTAGCAAGCTTGGATGCCAAGTCCTTTGTTTTTCAATGTTGAAAAGCACTTTTCCACATTAAACTAGCCCTGTGAGGGAAATTACGTATTAGTCACCGTTTTCCAATCAGAGGATTTATTTTTCAACAAGGTAAAAGACTTTTTCAAGCTCTGCTATAAAAATGACAACCCATTCATTATGAACTTCAGTAGACATCCTTTTAGGATGCAAATATAGTTCAATGATCTCCATATAATTGTTTTGTATAGGCCTCAGCTAGCACAAATGTGAACTGGTGGAATTCAAATCCACAACCTATGAGTTTGCTGGTAATTTCTCATTTGGTTAAGAAGGCAAAAAGGACCCAACAGGGGTGATTAGCTTCAGCTCCTGTGTTTATGGGATGATTTGCAACATGATTTGTGATTTTAATCTCAAGTAGATTCTGCATAGTCAGGATGGACGTATGATTTTTTTAAGAAATAGAAGGTGGCAAAGAAGTAGAGACACTTCCTTCTCCAGATTTAATTTCACTTCTCTTCTTTCGATTTGGTTCTGTGGACTCATTTGGTTTTGCAACATTGTTCAAATAGATATTTTTTTTCTCAGTGAATCTATCAGTCTCTTTTCATTCTCTCAGAATGAAGACACTCCATACAGTGTCTTTCTAGAATCATCTACTTCTTACATCTCCTAATGCTTCCTTTCTCTCTGTTAAGTGACTATGCTTTCTTCTTAAATCCCTCCTGTCTCAAATTCCAGCTTGTCCATTCTAGCCCAAGACCATGGGTTACCTTTCCATTTATTTCCACTTTCATTCATTTCCTCTTTTTCAGCATTACCTCATTTTCTCTTCCTCCAAAATACCCCTGTCATCAACCTTACTATCTCCCAAACATTTACAGCTTTCATTTCAGAATTACACTTGTACATGTGATGGGAGAAAGGGGAAGGAGATGATATTAGTTAAGTTACAGTTTTTTGAGTTCCCAGACATGTCAACATACTTTTGCTCAACACATTGAGAAGGAGGCTGTAGCAAAATACCGTACAACAATATACATGTTTTTATTGCATACAGTACCTACACTGTTCTATGGGACATCCTTCTGAAGCTGCAGGCACTGAGGTAGGAAACAGTTCTGAAGATACGGTATCCCACTGAATATTTCTTCTTAATATGGCATTCAGTATCTAAATGCTTGGTTGACTACTTGTTCCACATCTCCCTTCCTAGATTCAATTCATTTTGGTGCAAGACATAAGACTGATATAATTAATATTTAGAAGGTGTTTCTCTTTAAGATTTTGAGGAGATGGAACATCAAAGCAAAGAAAAGAGTAAGTCTCCATCTTACCTGGTTCTGAGTAAGAAACAAGTCACAAATATAATGTCATATTGGTGGCCTTCAGGAACAGTAGAGAAAGGCATAAGCTATCCAGTCAAGAACACCAATGCTCTTGGGATCAGAAGGATGTTAATTCAAGTATCACTGGTATGATTGACCTCTCTTTTCATATAATAAAGGAGGTAGTAATCCTAGGATTTGCATAATTCACTGTAAATAACAAGCCAAATCTTAGGCCATTTGTAACAATTTGCCTTTCAAACCCTGTAGTGAGTAGCAGCTAGTTTTGTGGACTCACATGAGCGGAGACTGTTTAAAAGGTGCAGCTTGAAAGAATGTGTAATCTTTTTTTTCTTTGCATGCTGAGTCCCAAAGTAGCAAAATGTGGTGATGATAGTGATGATGGAAGTATCTATAATTATACCCACAGCACAATCAACAATATACTGTGTACCTTCAGTATGATCTGAAACAATAAAGTTTGCTACCAAGAGGTAAATCATTATCTCTTTCCTTTACATGAATTTTCTTTTGTTCCATACACACAGAGACATACACACAAAGCCCCATTTCTAAAGAGGTTTATAAAAAAAATGTGGTGAAGTACTTTCAGTCAGGACACATTCTGTGCCACATAGTGGTTTTTAAAAACAAAGAAGGAGTGGACTTTTGTGGGTTTTCTGGACACAGGAAGGTGCTATATTTATGAAAAATATTTTGTGTTTGATTTCACTAAGAAGCAATCAGGCAGAGACAATGACTATTTTAGCTATAGCAAAAATAAAGCTGAAACTTAAATGTTATTTCATTCAGCAAGGATTATTATTTTACTTGATAATTCCTCAAACAACAGACAGAAATAACAACAAGAGTGTTCTTCTGTGTTTGGACAACATTCATGAAGGGGAAAAAATGAAATGAAAAAATGTTTGTAGCTATTTCTACCCGTCCAATGCTTTCCAGGTTCTGCTGGCTTATCAGCCCCATGTCAGTTCCCAAGGCAATGTAAACACCGCTGCAGTTGGTTCCGTGTTCAATGCTATCAAGATGCTGCCCATCATAGCCTAAGAAACATTTTTGCCTCTTTATTCTGGTGTTATTAAGCAGAAACAAAATAGACATGCTTTCAGCAGAAGAAGACGTGCCTCCTCTGCATACTCTGATTGATCTAGGTGATGTGAAGATCGTGAATATAACAAACTGTAACAGTTGTGGTATGTTTATACATAATCTTTGCATATTAAGAAAGAAGAAAGGAAAAGGAAAAATTCTGAGCACAAAAGGAATTTTCAAAGATTGTTTGCTTTACTAGGTGATGCAGAAAGCCACTGAAAAAGTAAGCTTGTGTATGGCCCTGGTAAGTATTTTTCAGACCTGATTCCTATATATCATGTGAGGATAGCCTGTATTTCCTGTTTCTGCCCTGCATTTGGTTTGGCTTAAAACAAGCATTTATCTTTGGTGCCTTTGGCTAATAGTTTAGGTTGGTCTACATTAATGAACTGTGCTTTTCATTATTTACTGTGCTCCCAACCTGCAGAAGCAGTGCTTGGAGAAATCTGCTTCCAAAGGAGTCTAGAAGATTAGAAGCTTCCACTCATGTAGAGAAATGGCTTCCCAGAGATGGCTTATACTTCTTTTCATACTGTGTTTTTTTGTATTTGTCAGGCAGTACAGACATGGAATGCTATCTAAAACTATGGGCATTGATGAAAATTGTAGTTCTATGCATAAAAAAGCACAAGGACCAAAGAAAATGCACCAGAATGTCCTTCCCCAGAAGGTCTTGAAAAGCTGTACATTGCAATCTGTGTACTTAGTACAACATTTCATGCTAGTATCCAGAACTGAAGAAAAGAGAAGTAAAAAGAATTCAGATACAATACTATTCTTGGGCACAGATAGTAAAAATCTACACTTTAACTATGTAGCTAAACATACACCTTTGTACCTCTCTCTGCAATTTTTTATTATTATTGATTATCTAGACAATAAGTATCAAGCAGGTTACACAGACAAAGGCTCATGCCAATGCCTACACACAACGTGATTCTGAGCATATTCCTAGCATTCACATTATACTAAATGAAGTGAGTCTTCTATTTAAAGTGATGCACTTGGATAAGCAGTTGCAGGAACAGAGACATAAAAAATGTGGTTATATTTCCCTCTAAAGGCTGAATTGGTCTGCTGAAACTTTTAAAAGGCCCTATTAAAAGTATAGTTTTATGACTATAGGAACTAAATATGTTCTATAGATATCCAAAAGACTGTCACCAGGTGAAAAGCACTTAAATACTAGGAGGTGATATTCACAGAGCTCACTGCAAAAACCTTGGTGATTTCTATGTCCTCGTTCTTCTCACAGGATCCACTACCCCTTCTCCTATATAAATTTCTTTCTTCTGGATATGATACAGCAGGGTGAATCAACTCTCCTTACAAAACCCCAGTGGAAATCAGCACTCTGAGAAATTCATAGGGTCTGGCTAGTCAATGTAACTAAGACTACATTCAGTACCTAAAAAAAATCCCTGTGTATTTTCAGGAGAGCAAAAAGGTTCATTTTATAACATATATTTTTTATATTTTAACAGATGTTATTTTTGCTTTCATGTTCCAAACTATATTAGAGATGAGGTGGTGTGTGTGGAGTAAGGATGTGCGAGGACAGTTAACAGGGGGCCTTCAGCCCTCACAGCTTTACAATTTCTTAGCTGATAAGAAATCAATATTCCAGAGTAATCGTGATTTACCTGTCCTTTTTAAGATATCTAGATGAGAGCTAGCAGTAATATTTGCAGTGGTTATTCAGCTACTAGAGCAAAATTCTTCAGAAATTAAATCAGGAGTTTCTATAGAGTCAGTCCTCATTACAGTTCCATTTTCTCTGCCTACTGTAAGTAATCAGTAGACATACATTTGCTGGATTTTCAGTCCTATGATGTAATGATATTGTACAATGTATGATCAAATTCCAAGTAATGCTTTTAGTGCTGTTATTCTTATTGAACAAAACCTTAGCTGTACAAAATTAACTGTTTCAGCTGATGCTGTGTGTAAAACTTCAAAGTAGTACTACTACTGACTAGTCTAAACAATGACATTTCATGGCATCTTTCATTTTCCTATTAGTTGGCATATATGTACTATAAGTAATTGATAAGCATGAAAAGAAACAATAATCTATTTTGTGTAATGATGAATCTAGCTGAATTGTTAGCCAAAGCTTCCAGAAAGAGAACTGCTTTTCAATTCTTCTCAGAAATTTAGGGGGACACAGAAATTTGAGTGCAAGTTATCCTTTGCCAGAGGTTTTCTAAGGGAAATGGTAACCTAGGTGACTTTGAGCTATGGAAGACCCTGCTTGAACGGGAAAGGGTCGACAAGGTCAACTCCAGAGGTGGACTTGAACCTCAACCATTCTGTAATTCAGTAATAACCAAGTATCCTGAAGATAGTTGAACAACGAGTCAAAGTACCTATTTAATCATGAGAGACTAGGAGATGCTAGGGGGAAAAAAAATTAAAAATCAGGTCTTCTTTGTATATCTTTGATCCCCTTTTACAGTCACTCTTTGTAAATATAAGAAGACAATTTATCTTCTGGCCATATGTCAACATTGGACTATATATTCAAGAAGTTCTGAAACAGAAGAAAATTCTGAAACTTCTAAATACTTCTGAAACCCAGTATGAAGAACTACAAACTCAGAATACTCTGAACTACCAGCTTCTGTTGTAACCTTTAACAGTAATCTATCAATAGATAACCAATTTTCAAGTTCTTTTAATAGGACTGGGAGAGCATTTGCTTATGGTACCTGCTTACTTTCAGATTTACTCTAATAAGAAATCTTCAGCTGCCAATAATGGTCTCTAGCAATGGGACAGCAATCCTTTGACATCAGCGCTTTCTCATGAAAACTCATGAAAATTCTGGGAATCAGTATTTTGTATCCTAAGGAAAGACTTAATGAAAATTTACTGATGTAATATCTCTTCTGACACTTCTCAGTTGCTAAATGATCTTCCCATATAAAATTATTTTTCTAGGTGTACAGCTCACTTGCTATTAATCCTAGTTATTCTATAAATACAATACACAAACATATTAAAGGCAATAAAAGTCTGTTTTAGGTAAATTTAGAGAAGTGTAAGGTTTTCTTTGTCAGGTCTTGCAAAATTGCTGTGTAGAAGAGTAAGAGTGGTGTGGTCTGGATAACTTTTCTCAAGTGCTATCTTGTGCTTGCAGAAAGCATTGATGCCTTCTGGTAGCAGAGAGCCACTGAGGGCAGAAGAAGACAGCTCTGAAAAGAGTCTAAACTCTGACATTTATTGTTTTTTCACTGTAGAAATTGGCGCAAGTGACAGTTACAGGATTCTATTTTGTTCAGCTCTTCTTGACGAAGAGCTGAATTTGATTTTGTTATTCACAAAGGTATAATTAACATAAGGTCATCTCAAAATTATATGCCTCAATAGGTAACTAGGTTTTGTCCTTAATTATAGGCAATAGAAAAAAAATTGGTTGCTTGTAATTGTCAAACCATAACTTTATGATAGAGTAATCACAGAAAACAGAGATGAAGGGAAAGACTGGATTAAAAGAAAAAGATACATTCCTTGGTCACAGGTGTTAGGAGAAAGGAGGAAAAAATATCTCAAAAGCACAAGGATACTATCCTTCACAACCCTGAACAGAAGACACTATTATTTAGTTCTATTTTGCTGCCAACAAATCTCTGAGAAATACCAAAATAAATATGTGTGTACATCTACTGTTGATCATTCTGGAGGATGACAACCTACTGTTGTCATTTAATCTATTTGTTCAAGGAAAGGACATCTCTGTAATGGACCTAATCAAAGATTTCTGTCATCCTGAGGAAGTACTTTAACCACTATGATTTCCAATCACAAATTTGATTATGGAAGATAGTAGTTTGATTGGATTAACTAATTCACAGATGCTCTTTTCTATTATTTTTTTTCTTAACCACGGAAACACCGGCATCTTAGGTGTTCTTTAGTGAAATTCCTTCATATTCATATAGAGTTGTCAATAATGTAACCTTTTTCTGGCAAACAGCAGGAACTGTTACTTGGGTTATCAGTATCAAATGTTGTCTTTCAAGCTGGAATAAACATAGTAACAAGCAAGGACTAGAACAATCAGTTTAAAGCCATCCAGATTTCTGTGTGACACCAACATGTTGGCAGAACTGGATTATTAAAAAACAGATAGGTTGATGTGGAAACCCAAGGTCAGAATCTACTTGGACAGCTCAATAGCCTATGGATAGAATGTATTGTGTAAGTTTTGTGTTGTTAGGTTTGCTCTAATTAGTTAGTGGTGCCAATAGAAAGAGGACTTCCAGTTTTTCTATAATTTTGACAGGTAAAAAATATTCCTTCAAAGTAAAATGAAGTGTGATTCTTGCATGTCCTAGTGTAACAGCAAAGAAATCACAACTGCATGGTCTGAACACTTAATAGCATCGAGGTTCAACACCTTGAAAACAGCTCTGGTTGCAAATGGAGGTAACCAGATAGGTATTGTTAACACAGAGGAATAGAAACTCGGTATTTAGAGAGCTCATCAAAAAAACAGAACAGACAAAATGAGACACCAATAAAATTTGTGACCATAGCAATATTAAAAATAAGCAAATTTTACAGTGGCTTAAGTGTAAATGATGCTTAATGAAATAATGCTAATGCATGAAAAGAATGTGCAAAAGGCAAAAAGTGGGAATTAAAGGTGAGTTTATTCATGTTGGGAAAATCAGTTCATCTGCATCCACCCATTTGCCAAAGTTGTGAATGTTTAAGGTACATGCAAAAAGTATTTTCTAGTTTTTCTCTTACACAACTATTTGGAAACTCATGGCAATATTTTAAAGGCAAGATTGTATCACAATACACAGTGTATAAACTTTTTGTTTACTTTGTAGTCATCACTTCCTGTCATACATATTTTGAGCTATATTTTTTGTGGTTTTTTTGTTTTTTTTTTTTTAAATAAGTGATCTGTATACTGCTGTAGTTTTTCAGTGTACCAGTTTTAAATGTTCTAAATTGCAATTGCGAATGCTCATAAAATAAAGTAATATATGCAGTGTGTTTCTTACACGTAAGTCAGGCTTTCCTGTCTGCTCTTTAAAGTCACAACAAGACTCTGCACACACTTGGAGTTCCAAGAATTGGAATGGCTTTGAGTTTGCAAAGTTTCACTTTCTGTTATTTTTGTACAGTAAAGTGAATAAAAAGTTCCCAACAATTTTCTCAGGTCTCCCATATCCAGAGGGTTCACCATGTCTGACAAAACTTTGGTTGTAAAGGAAGCCTATGACCCTGACTTTTCCTTCCAATTTTCAATGTATTGTTAGGATTCATCTACTACAAGCTTTGCCATGTCATAAGAACCCTTTTACTTATAATTTACTGTTAGCTGTTTTTTCCAAGCCAGTTGAATTTTCCTTATTTTCCAGGGAAAAAAATCCAGTTACTGTGACCTGTCATTTTTAAAATGAAATGAAAGTGAAAATACTTTCCTATTTGGTAAGAAGAATTCATCTACTATGGATTTCTTTATTACAATACTGGCTGCTAGCTGTTTATTATGACATATGTACTTAAGTAAATCTTTCCTGTATTTGTACCATTTTCTTATAATAGAAAGTTCAGGCTCAAAAACAGTAAAAAAGTTTTAGAACTTGAGGACCATTAAGAAAACTTTTTAAAAATTGTAATATATTTTCTCTTTTATGTATACTTCTTTAAATTCCTGGAGCACAAAGTAAAGTAATGCTTTTTAAGGAAACATTTATATGTATGATGTAAAAAACCCCCTTAAATATATAAAGATACCCCGCCTTTTAAAGTGAGGAATTTACCTGGAAAGACTATCTCATGTGTTTCCTGTAAATAGTTGGACTTAATGCTGTACAGACTGGTAAGGATGTGAACCAGCAATTCCTTTGTCAATACACTAACTCAGAAAAAAGGGAGAAAAATACCCCAAACCATAACAATCTTCTCCCCATCAAACCATTACAAAAAGACTCTGTTAACAAGATACACTTTTAAAAGTGTCCTGTGATTTCTAATTTCTTGTGCTATTTTCTGAGAAAAAATATTTGACATACCATTTACAGAAACTGTGCACATATATCTGCAGGGACTTTATGTTTCAGATACAGTGCTACTTCCACCTGTGCAAATACCAATAAAATTAATTTCAGAACTGAAAGGTCACGTCTGATTTGTCATGTATGTTCTATAGATTCATGACATACACCCAAGGCATTATGAGCAAAAGTTAAGCTTGAAAACAAAGTAAAAATAGTGAGGTAGAGAAATGTGAGTTTCTAAAAATACAGCAAAATTGGACTTCCTAAGTCAGAACGTATTCCTGTTTGTCAGATCTGTTCAAGTATCGCTTGCCTCGATTTTTTCCAAAGTGGAACAGTTTTCATTCCTAGTGGGAGGAAATATCTTCCTTGACATGAAGCCTTGATGAGCTCAGGCTAACACAGAGAATCTTTACTTACTCTTCCATATTGTCATTTGATAGTGTCGTAGTCCAAGGACAGATCATCTATGACACTTTACTTTTCTATGATCTACTTACTGCTAAATTTCTATGTGCTAGAGAGGTAATTCCAGCATTACTTAAGGGAAAATTACANCTTTTTTTTTTTTTTTTAAATATATATTTGTATTTTGCAAATTTATTTTATATATGTTTATATCTAGTGTTTATATCTGTGTGTTTATATGTGGTATATAGTCTCACCAGGATTCTGTGATGAATCATTACATTGACAAGATGATATATTTTTTTTCAAAATCTCTTCACAACTCTGTAAATAGACACATTGACATGCATTTCGGTTGCCAGCTATGTAGTCAACTGATGAGTTACATGCAGATGTGGTTTGCAATATTTTCAAACTGCAAAAGTGTTTGTAATGAGACTGCTCATGTTAATGAGAAATTCAAGCTGAGGTCTATGTTTAAGAATACTTTTAGTTTCCTCTGAATTGTTGGGTGTCTATAAGCAGTAATTATCATTGCTTCCTAAAAATACTTGTAAAAATAATTCTGTGAGGGGAGCAGAAAGCACAGGAGTATAGTCTGATCAGTGCACTTAATAATTTAAAAGATTAAATAAAACAAAAATGTCAAAGTTGCTTTAATTTACAGAAAATGTTCAATAATTTGTATAGTTCTTAATACTACCATGACATGTACAACAAAAATGTGTAAGTCACTCCAGCATTTGAGAAATCTGTTCTATTAAAAAAAAAAAAAAAAAAAAAAAAGCATGGTTGCAAGCATTAAGTAGCTGTCCATAAGCACAATATTAACAAATGTAAACACTACATTTTGCAAACATTGTTCTTTTGGAGAAGGAAGTTTTGCAGATTAAGTTTTCTGATTATAAGAATTGCCACAAAACCCATTGAAAAACATGTCCTGTGTTTTGATATTTATAAAGATCAGTGAGTACATGCGCATCAGAGACAAAATGTATCAAAATAACCTAGCTGTCTCTTGCTAAATTTATTAGGTTCAAATTGTTCTTATGATACAGTCACAGGAGTCTGAATTTCAGTCTTTACATTTGTCGATGAACCAAAAAGCTCATACTAGGTTTGTAGTCCATGTCAGATAAACAAGTCTCTGTGGAAAAAAACATTTAAAGAAGACAAATGTACCGTAAGAATAAGAAACTGTCTGGAGTCGAGTCTCTATTTCACTATATAAATGTGTGTACTGGCAAAACAGCATATTATTTAAAATTCTGGGGATGCAGAACTAATAAAAAAGGAAAAAGGAATTTTTATAACAGTCTTTAACAACATAAAGAATTAAGTGAATATGCCCAATTGTTGCAGAGAAAGCAAAGTACTGACCAGCGCCCTTCTTAATTACCTGGAGACACATCTAAAGCATATAAAAATAATTTGATTAGTTTCTAAATGTAATCAGTTATTTAGTAACAAGTCTTGACAAATAATTTCAAATATGTGGAAGATATAATACACCAAAGAACTTCCAGGGGAGTCCTGTTAGTTCTGTGCACTGGCTTTGATGTGATACGTGGTTAATATTTGCTGCCCCCTGTAGTTTATCTTGACATAGTTTCTATAAAATCATCATAAAATTAATTTAAAATTTAGAAACTCAAAATATAAACCATGCATCCTGATATTTTCTCTTGATTATCCTTTGGTTATTTCTTATTTCTATCATCCTGTTTAAACTGTTGTGTTGAGAATTGGAATGATTCTCAATGAACTTTTTGTTAAAATGTTATTTGATAGATTAAAGTGAACAGGTATTTTAAAGTATGTGGATTATATTTTATACATGACTCTTCTAAAGTAAATATCATTTCCTTTAAAGAGGCAAAACTGGCAAATAATATTTAATAAACTGCTTTGTGAATAGCTACAGTGTATAAACATCAACATTGTCCTTATGGTTCCTTGAAGTCTATTTTCAGGGCAAATGATGAAAAGTGGTAGTTTGGAAGTTTATCAGGCAACTAAGATACTTGCTGAGTTTCAAATAGCTCCACCACTGACTAATAAGATAGCACACTGTGCCCCAGAATTTAAAAACTGGACTTCACAGTTATCAACATCTTCCCAGTGTTGAAGTAGTATGGATTAAAGCAACCTTGCAAGGGTTACATGAGAAGAGAAGACAGCTGTGAAGTCTAGCTTAGGCTTTTTTAACTCTATACTAGCACCAAACTTCCTGGAGGTGTTATGAGGCAACTTAATAAGGGATGAAAGTACTTATTTCTGTTTTCGTTTAGAAGAAGAAAACTCTGAATTATGTGTGCAGATCATTATTCTGTTGACTGCAGACTATTATATCCTGTAAAACAAGCCTTTACAGGTAACAGTCACAAAGAATGTCATCCAAGTTCAAAAAAACATGTTCAATGAATTCAAACTCAAAGCTTCCCAACCAATGAACATGAATTTCTGTTATTTACAAATGACAAATAGTGAAGTTAAAAGGTAGGAACAGATCTGAAAAAGGGCCAGAGGAGTCAGCCTCACCACAGATCAGGACAGAATAGCAAATCTGGTCTAGTTCAGAAAAGTCCTGGTACAGATAGAATTACTTTGAAGCTGTACTTGACTTACAACAAAGATGGTCATGCCATGCTTAAGCACAAGTCAGCAGGTGAGGAATGATATAAGCAATAGAAAATTGTTCTGTGCTTGCAGAGTTCATCAATCTCAGATGCTAGGCCTGAACAGTTCTAAAACGGAGCAACACATGGAAAGTTTTTTGCGTTAGTGGATGAAAACACAAACTTAAATGTCAGCATTTGGTTTACACAGGTGTACATTTGTTAGCATATGTACCTGGGGTAGAATTTTTTCTTCAAAGACAGATTCAGTAAACAAAATAGAAGGAAGGAAGATGTGGTGGTAAACAAAAAGAGGGGAAAACACCATGTAAAGTTCTCTATTTCAGATAGGGTATAAAGAACTTAAAGTTTAGCACACATGGTAGTGAAACGCACTCCCTTCACTTCCTCTGCATCCTTGCCTGGAAGTGCCATTGCCAATTTATGGTTTAACATGTCTGTGATATATTAGAAAATCATTGCAAAACCAAGTTTTTGATATACAGTGGAAAAGACTGACAAAGGTAAAGATGACACTTCCTGAAAATAGCAGAACTGTTACTGAGTCATATTGCTTATGCATAACCAATTTATCAATCCATAAAACTTAACTTCAGAAAAAGATCATTTTGATAATTTGTTCTCACCTACTGTGTAACAGGGATACGGAAATTCTCTCCCCCAGTCCTGTCTCATGCCATTGCCCTGCTTTAGCAACTCCATACCTTTTGGAAAGTTTGGAAAAGCATCTAATTTTTATTTAAAAACCTGGTATGGAGAATCTACAATATTCTGAGGAAAGCAATTTTAATGTCTGAGTAGCCCTGCTCCTTAAAATTGGTCTATTATTTCTCATATCAATCTCTTTTTTTTTTTTTTTCTTTTGGCTTTGAGACAGTAGAATTTGACACCTGTCACTATCAAAAGTCCTCACTTACATAATCAAAAACTACAGAGAAATTAGGTTTTAGTTCCCTTTTAGGCTTACTTTAGTTTAGTTTGAACTACATAGATCTAATTCCTGAGAATTAGTCAAAATTACCCAGTTATTTTGATTTTTCTAAGGAATACATTAAAAATAGCATGCTTATTTACATTGCACATGGTATCTATTTCATAACAGGTTTTGTTTCCAGCATTCTATCTGCATTGTTATTTACAACATTATCTACCATAAACAATGCTTTCATCAAAGCTCTGTGGTGAGGTATAGAAGTCTCATGGAATTCTAAACTCAATTTGTATGTTAGATACCGTTATAATATGTAAGCTTTCTTAGTATAACATGGTGTTATTTACTTAGAGTTGTTATCATAATGCTTCCCTAGAAGAAAATGCTAGGTGGTCTGCTGGAGTCCACTGAGAACCTCTGTTTTAGTAGCGAAAAATCCATTTTTCTCTAGCTTTTCTTCAAAAATTATTAAAATGCTTAAGATTGACTATAAGAAACACTATCTGAAGGATTTTATAAGAATGGACTTTATTTGGCTTAGAAGGGAGAAAAGAGGAACTTGAAGCTTAACTAATTTTTTGTATAATGTTTGCAAGAAGTTTTTTAAAATGAGAAAAATAGGCTTTTTGAAGTTCTCTGAGAATAGTCAGGACCTGAGGGATTAATGGGCAAAAGGCAGAGGAGATAGAAAAATACTGCCACTGTAATGATAATATACACCACGTTCCTTATGGTGACAAATATTGCACAATTGTACAATTGTTTGGAATGATTGGAACAATGCTTTTGTAACCTACAAAAATTATGCATATCATAATCATACTTGATCATTAACCGAGCAAGTATTTTTAGCTACTCATTTCACTTTTGTTTAGTAAAACACCACAACTAAGACAATGAGCTTACTATGCCTCAAAGGACAAACACAAAAAGTAAATGTGTGATTGAGTGTATATTGGCAATTTTTTCCTATTTGGTAGTCTATCATGATTATTTCTTTAGAGAGTGTTGGAAGACTAAACTTATATTTCCCTTACCTGTCATTCAAAAGGCAGTCATGATCCAGTCACACAATTACACCAATCAAAAGATTTTTGGTGAGAGGAGCATATCACTTTTCATGTTCAGGGTGCTTCTCAAATAACCCCCATCAAAGTAATTCTCTGCTATGACACATAACATGCTTGAAATGAATAACTTCTGCATTGTGAAGGAGATTTTTTTTGTTTGTAGTAGTAAATGCATGCTTATAAATTGATGTGAAAATACTTGTATTTAATAATGGTTAGGTGTTAAAGAGGGATAAGTAAAAAAATTAAACTGAAAAAGAGAAGACCAGAATCAAGCGGAACCTAGAAACATTTGCAAGATATTTAAAAATGATGTGAAAACACATTTAAATTAACTTTCACATAAACTAAAATAAATTTTATTGGCCCAAACATATTTAAAGAAATAGGTTCTTGTTTTTAGTAATGGAGTGGAGGATGGAGACTTCTACAATGGTTTCCTTTCAAAATAACAATACTACTAAACTGTGGTATGATTTACTTCCTCAGGGAACTATGAGTTCCACAGTTCTTGACAAAGGGAAGAGGTGTAACATGAGAGCATTAGAAAAATATTTTTCAGATTTAAAAAAAAATAATTAAGTTTTACAACAGTAATCTTCAAAGAGAGAGAATATTACGTGACAAGAAACAAATAAGGCAGTAAATGAGTCACTCAAGAAGATTCCTGTCACATAAAAAGTGGAAAACAAATGCTGGTTAGTTGCTAAATGCTTATTTCTGAAGTGCAATGTCTGTGTATTTTTACAAAGGAAAGACAGCTATCCACTTGAGGAATTATTTTTTGCATGAAATGTTTTGGTCCCTGACAGTGTTTTTAAGTAAGGGAAAAGACCAAGTCTGAAAAAGAAAGGTTTTACTTATCATAATATAATCTATCAATGGATTCACCTTCAGAAAATATGATAACTGCTTAATAATTTCTATTAAAACAAAATCTTAACCATTATAACTAACAGTGTAGTGACCACTGTATGAGATTCTGGTCTGATAACATTCTGATAACATTTTTCTGACACAAATTTGGAAATAGAAGTGACTCTGATTTTCAGTATAGACCTGATGAGAAAAGATGATAAAGAAAGAACTTGACTGTCTCGAGAAGATGCTTGATCTGTCCACTGAAGGAAGGTCTCATTAAAATAAGAGCTGTCCAGGGGAAAAAAAAATCCACCTATAAATACTTGTCCATTCATACTGTTTTCTTGTTCTTCTCCCTGTGTTTGTTTCTAATATATACGCGTATATATAAATTACTTAGATTAATTAGCATGTAGACATTCCAAGAATTGAAGAAATCCTCCTGCAGGTCAAAATTGGAGGAAATAATTTAGAAATTGTGTGTATTTAGGATATCTAAATTTCCTAACGGCTACATGCCATGATGCATAGCATAAATATCTTCAAACCCTGTCTACTTAGGAACACTCATTAACATCAGGTAAAGTTGTGATGATAGATCTGGATAATTAAAGTGTGTTAGATCCTGTGTTAATACTGTCATTCAGAAGCAAAGCAATTTTAGGTGCCTATGGCTTAATTCTTGTTCAAGGACCAATGAGAACATCAAACCAGAGGTTTAATGTGCTTTTATTAAGTATGTTAGCCTTTGCACCTGCAGTAAACTTGTCTTCACTGTTTCAAGTGTTCCTGGTAAAAAAGTTTTTCAGCGATGAGCTCTATAACTTTTTTTTTTCCAACAAAGAGACTATTTATAACTTCTTGAAAGACCAGTCTCAAATAATGAAGACAATTATGAAACATCTACACTTGTGTTTAAAAAAAGGTTTATGGATGAAAAAGTGTAGAAATATGAACTGAGTGTACACTAGGAGGCAATTAAAGAAATCCATAAACTGTTACTTTAATTAATCTAATGATGTTTTAAAACAATTTAATTGCTTTTTGTGGGCTTGATTCATCTTCATTGATAATCTTGGTTATATTCTTCTTCATCTCTTGCATTACAGGGACACTTTGACAAGATAGCTCTGAGACTTTTAGGAGCTTTTTATCCAGAATATACAGTTTAGAGTCTTCTCTGCAATAGTACAGCTGAAGTGTACTCTTTAGTGTCCATTATTATCTATGTTAGGTTCTGTTGCACATAGTAATAACACATCTTTAAATTCTAGAGCCCTAATATTAAAGGATTTTCTGTTAAATATTGTTAACTATTTCATAGTTAGAGAGAGAAAAAACAACCCAAAGACTTTACCTACAACATGCCTGTATTCTAGCATAGAATTATAGTTTATTTTAGAAGAGAAATCTGACAAATCTGGTGGCCTTCTACGACACTACTACAAACTTGGTGGATAGAAGCAGAGCAATGGATATCATCTGCCTGGACTTATGCAAAGCATTTGACACTGTCCCGCATGACATCCTAGTCTCCAAATTGCAAAGTCATAGATTCGATGGATGGACCACTCGGTGGATAAGGAACTGGCTGGATGGCCACACTCAAAGGGTTGTGGTCAACGGCTCAATGTCAAAGTGGCAGCTGGTGATGGGTGGTGTCCTACAAGAGTCAGTACTGGAATCCATGCTATTTAACATCTTTGTCAGAGACATGGACAGTGGGCTAGAATGCACACTCAGTAAGTTCGCTGATGACACCAAGCTTGGTGGTGCATTCAACATGCTGGAGGGAAGGGATGCCATCCAGAGGGTCCTGGACAGGCTGGAGAAGTGGGCTAGTGCAAATGGCATGAAATTCAACCACGCTAAATGCAAGGTCCTGCACCTGGGACGTGGCAATCCCAGGCACAAATACCGGTTGGGCAGAGAATGGCTGGAGAGCAGCCCTAAGGAGAAGGACTTGAGAGTGCTCATGGATGAGAAGCTCAACATGAGCCGGCAGTGTGCGCTGGCAGCCCAGAAGG
>VZRU01013804.1:0-11794 GCA_013398155.1 Pedionomus torquatus | reverse complement strand
GGGGAAAAAGGGAGGGGGGGGCATCTGTCGCGCAGGGTTTGGTGGGTTTGGCTGAGACCGCGACAGATGGATAAAAGGGGGGAACACTTGATGTTCATTATTAAAGGTCTGGTGATGGGATCCAAGCAAGTCTGTGGACATCACCAAACTGAGGGGAAAAGGTCAATACACTGGAGGGTAATGCTGCTATTCACAGAGGCTTCAACATGCTGAAAGACCTTGTGAGGTTCAGCAAACATAAATAAAAATAACTTTGTCTTTTAGGGCCAATACTTGCAGAAAGACTAGAATTTGCTCCAGAGTATTCATCTTTCTCTTAGCATGAAACCAAAGCATAGTTGTTTTGTTTTTTTAAGAAAGACAGTAATGGTGTTGCCACTGTATGGTTTGCTGGAAAACATTTTAGACAACATCATCTATCCACAGTTCCACCCTGCCATGTTATTATTCTAAGACAACACAGACAGATGATTCACATTTTGGCAATTCTATTTCATGCACTGTCACTCATCTTAGACAACTACTTGAGCTACAGAAGCTCTAGTATTTGATTTTTAGTACTTTAAATGTCTTCTATATTCTCATGTACCTGGCAGATGTTACTGGAACATAACTATAACACCAGTCCTAACTATTTCTGCTAAAACAAAACTAAAATCACAAGTATAACTATCAATGTCAAAATGTCTTAGTTGATTTCATAAAACCTGTACGCAAAACAAAGAACATACGATCTCCAGAGCTAGAGGCAAGTATGTTTCACTTTCTCAGAAGATAATGCAATTTGGCTGATGTCCACTTTTCTGGCAATCACTGGAGGTGAGGTAAATGCTGCTTCTTTTGATGTCTTATTTGGATGACTCACTCTGGATGACACTTCTGAAGTGTCAGCACTGGATTGTAACCCAAGAGGTAATAAGAAGTCTAAAACTAGGGTATCTGGGATCAGAGGTAAAATGCTACCAATCTCTTTTTCCTTGTGATGAAATGTATTGACTGTGTAGAATCACTGCAGCAAGTTGTAAATGATGTATGAAATTAAAAATCTTCTGCTCAGTGCACAGAGAGAACACAGATAACACTGCAGCTATTGCTGTGTTTTGGTATTTGCAGTGATATTTAACTTACATACATCCTTTGACAAAAAAAACCCAAAAAACAAACAAACAAAAAAAACACAAATAAAACCAACAAACAAGCAAAGAAACAAAAAAATCCCCAGAGCAGAAACATTAAATAAATTGTAGGTGGAAGGAATTAACATTAATCTATATTTTGTTTGTTCTTAACTCCCTTTCCCAATTTACTCCCTCCTTCCCCACAAAACTTCATATGAAGAGCATATTACTTGGAGAGCTGAATTCTGGTAAAGTACCTTACCAGCACATAGGTCCTGTACACTTATGCATAACCCCATGGGACATGCAAACACACTTATTAAATCCACAGGTGGGAAGAGGAGGGCTGATAAAATGAACCTTGTCTGAGTTAAAAACAAATAAGGAGATGAGTTCAAAAGCTATACTGCAAAGCTGTCTCCAGGTTCTTGCAACTTTCTAGTCATGCTAACAGAGGTAATAGCTACCTTTTTAAATGCAGCCTTTAAAAATCTTTTATTTATGATGATGTGGCTAAACTACCTAATTTTTCTACTGTCGTGCAACATTATATCTTAAATAACTAAGAAAAAAAGGAAGAAACGTGTGAGGAAATCTCTAGGTGAGTGTTTGGCATTTCATTTGATTTTTAAAGTCTCCTTATTCTACCAGAAAGGCATATAAAATGCCTAGAAGTCAGTGCCATTTGATATTAAATATGCTTACATATTTCTAGAAATAGGTGGTTACTCTATTTTTCTCCATTTAGTGAATGGTTGCACAAATTTTTAAAATAATATTTTTCATCTTATGTTTAAAATCTGTCTTCTCTTCTACTGTGCTTTACTGTTCTGAACTGGCATCAGTGCTACTGCTCCTGTTTTAGGAGCAGGTGCTAAGTGCTTTCCATTTTCTCGATTATCTAAAAATAATCTACCTTTAAAATGGTGTCCTTCTATCCTCCATTTTTCCATGCTTATATTTGACAAATGTGATTCTGAGTCAGATTAAAGTGTGTACCACTAGCACGCGGTCTCATAAAAGGTTCTGTACTAAGCAGTATATGCATGGTAGATTGGTAGTCTAGTGTGCCACAAGCCAGGTGGGCTAGGAACACTAGCATTATCTGACTGTAAAACCATAAAACTCTGATTTTGTTTTTTAGGGACAAAGAGAATAAGGTTCTAAGCCTTGCTACTTAAATATAAAATTTATTTTAGCTCACTGAGAAGTTTTGAAAACAGTATTTTTCTAGCATTCCTCTTTCTTTATGCTCATAGCACAAAGGCCTCCCTTTAATCAACAAAGTGTATGTTATTCTTTTAAAGGTTTCTATGATATAATATTGATAAAATAAGTAATAGAAGTGCCTTGATATTTTATATTAGGCTTACGTTTCATGAGTAATAGACTTACCCAACCTCATGTATTAGAATTCACAGCATACTGAAGCTTTATGTATATTGACAGATGTTATGTATAAAACTGAAAGAACTGAAAGACTGTAATAATGTATTTTAAAAAATGAAACAGCTATCTGGCTACGATACTAACTCTGCCATATTGTACACATTGATGAGTACTCTTACATCTGAAAAACTAGCTACAGAAAATACCAGTATAGATTACACTTATTTGTGTATGAATAAAATAGAATTTGAACTGGATTATCAATAAATGATGGTAATAGTCCTGTACTAACTGCCTGTCCTAAACTAAAGTGAATCTCTCTGGTATAGCCATCACAAACAGATATAATCTATACTTCACTAAGTGAACCAGAATAGATCTAGCTTAACAATGGGAACAGCAGCCACATGTGAAAAAAAATTGTGATTACTAAGTTTAAGCAGTTGTTTCCTTCAATGCTTATAGAGGCAGGGAACATCTATAGTTGCCAGTGAACCTGCACGTGTTGTTGGTGATCCAGAGAGAATGATAATTTAGAGTCGATGATCTTTTCTGTCCATGAAAATAGTTTAAAGGTGTACCTTGATTATTTTTTTTTATTCTTGAGCCTGATGAAAGCTTTCTCTTTCAGAATTTTAAAAGCATTTTAATTTTTAGAATTAAGCAACCTCAGCAGGGTGATCTTTGTAGGGTAGGAAACATTTTAGGAAAATCGTTATATATAGCACAATTATAGACTTGAATAAATAACTGGTTTCTTGGTTCACTGGAAATTCAGAAAAAAAAGAATTCAAGGTGAATTTTAATTCATCCTCCAGGTCAACCAGCAAATCAAAAAAGAATTATTTGAGATGATGTGAAATATTTGCTACAACAGGAGCATTTATAAAGGCTTAAAAAATTAAAGGAAATGTAAAGCCAAAATATTATTTGGAGTATTTAATTTAAAAAATCCTCAGCTTTTACATTTTTTGACATGAGATATTTTGTCAAACACTGTCATGGGCAAAAAATTATGATGTTTGCAAATCTATATTTTTCACGAGAGGAAATACTGTTCTGTTGAAAATCATTATCCATGGCTAATATTTCAGTGAGGACAATACTTGATCCTAGAGCTCCTAAGTATTATAACAACTTATTTATCCATTGAGATGACAAATCTTCAGAAACAACATAATTTGCATACATTCAATAAGTGAAGTTGTACTGAAAAACAAAATGAACTTGCAACAGGAATCCTAACCTAAACCTTTTTCTTGATTCACCTCCATTTAGACTCCAGTACCTAATGTTTGCCTGGACTAAATGTTTCTGTGACAGAGCTTTCTCCCCTTGCTCCAAATTGAGATGGACTCCAACAATCCTGTGTCACACTGTAGAGGAAGTAGCAATTAACTCAGTCTTTCCAGATTCTGACATTTGCTAGCAGACTGCAGTAACAAGAAGCATTCATAACCTTATCACACTCAAGTTGATTTGAAAGCCATATACTTTTCTTAGCATGCTGCCTACTAGTTCCCAGTGAAGAAGCAACAGGGGTAATTTTCTGCAGCACTACAGGATTTGCAAGATGTTTGAAGGGGAATATTTAAATCACTGACATCTGGTTATTCAAGTGGATTCTTTATAGCATCTTTCAGGAGCTCAGTGGTAGCTGCTGAGGACTACGCTGAGTATTGATTGAACAGAGATAGTCTTTAAGACTTATTTCAGACAACTATTCAGTGTTTGCTGTGCACCTACCCCCAATTTTGATATTCTACAGCTGTTTCACTATCTTGGCAAGAGTTAGCACATTAAAATATTTGATGATTCAAAGGGTTCGGCAAAATAAAGATGGACATTACTGTCTACATACTGTGCTCTTTAATATAGGTACTGTGCTATTCAATATTTTGCTCATTTTTGAGTATAAAAACTTGTCCCTTCAATCGCCTCTTATGTATATGAACGTGGATTTTATGGCAGAACCAGCGAATTTCAATTAACGTCTGTTTTGTGTGTGTCCTATTATTGTCCCATTTTGTTTCACTTTTAACTGCTTCTTCAGTTCTTTAGATTTTACTGTAAAATACTGATGCATGTGACAGTAATACAACAGTTTTTATAAGACCTATGAGAAATGAGAACTGAGTGTTAAGAAGATGTAAGTGATCACAGCAATTCAGAACCACTGTTCAACAAGTCCTGTATTCTGAGTTCCACCTCTGGTTACTAGAACGACTTATTTTAAAAGAGGGATATAAAATCCGGTAGGGTTAAATTGAAAAAAAAAAAATAAAATCTTTAAATGGAATATTTTTTTAAAACATATGAAGTTAATGGTTAGCTTATGTCTCTGAGAATAACTATAAATATTGTGTAGGAATTCATGTAAGAGCCACAAAATTGAGGAAAATGTTATTCTTCCTTAAAATATCTAACCTTAAAACCAGATCTAAATAATACCTTTGCCTTATTACATGTGCATGACAGATGCATTAGGTATTGATACGTCTCACTCCAGATAAATAGATAGATCGATAGAGACAGAGAGAGATGACAGATGCATATGCACAGATATTTCAAAAATTTCATTTTTTTCCTTATTAATTTTATTGGCTATTCTTTGAATCCTATTTTGTGTAAATGAGTATAAATGTGTTATCATTATGAGCAATAAAATCTCAATATTGGAATTTTATTCCCTCTTGATCACATGGATAGAATTTCTGAAAATTCCCAAACAATTTCTGAATGCAGCTTCTTCTGGAATTCACTGAGTGCTCATAAACTTCTGTGTTGTTTTTGGTATAGATGTCTTTGTATTCCTGCTATTATTTCTGTTTATTTTCTGGATTTTTTTTTCTTTCTACATTGTTTTGAACTAAGACTCAAACATATTTTTGTAAGTGTGCTGGTTTGAGGCCCAAACCACGACAGTAAATCAACAAGATTTTCTTGGTTGCCCTATTAATAAAACTTAGCATATTATTTGAGAGTTTTGTATGCTTATGATGGCAGAAGAGTTTATTCACTTAAAAAGGTATTAAACTGATACTGAGAAAATGCTCAATATATTTATAGTGCTTTAGATACTTATCATACTATGCTAATTAATAAAGGTTTAAATCCAGGCAGTCTGGTTCACTAATTTTCCATGATAGTAATAAGAATTTATTATTTAATATGCAAAGACAGTATGTTTAATCTTTTTAAGGTGTGTTAAGAAATCCTAAAGAGTGTGTTAAACCAGATGCATTTGGAAAGAAGGTAATTAAAAGATTTGGATGCTTTTGTGAGGACTTTCAGTAATTTACCTACCATCCAGGAGATGATAAATTCAACTTTAAAAATCTCAAAGCTATCTCTGACTTGGATGTTGTTAAAAGTATAATCTCAATAAGTACCGTTTCAGGAAATGGTTGTGTGGAATCTCTGCTCTTTGGAGTCCAGATCTGTTCCTTGCATATTCCCAAAATGTACTGAACATACTATTTCAGATATAAGTGCTTTTCCTATCAAATCATAAAATAATGATATTGCCATTTTTTCTTTTTACAGTTTTTTTTAGGATTTTGCAATGTAATATGTGCATGGGCCTGTATGGAGGAACTGTGATAAATTATGATGTAGGAAACATTGCTTGTGTGGGATAGATAAGAAATAGGTAGAGTCATGTAGGAAGGAATAGATAATTCTCTTTATCCACTTTTATCCTTGATTGAATTCAAGTTTTCCTGGTCTCTGCAATGGTCTTGTTTTAGCAAAATCGATCTTTTAGATACATCAAGTCTTTTTGTCACTGTTACCCTTAAACAATGCTAAATCAGAATACCCCATCTCAACAAATACTCAGACATTCACACAATGATAAATGTTGTTATTGAGAACATACAGTGATCTCTGAACATGAAAAGAAAACAACACTTCTCAGGAGAAATGTGTTGATTAGAGATGCTTCATCCTGCAAGATAAACAGGTATGTGAGCAATCTATTATTAGTAATTGCTGATGTTCACACATATGGAATAAATTCTATCTATGCATGTAATTCCAAAACAAATAAATAAATAAACAAACAAACAAAATATGTAACAGAATGAGAAGACTTATAAATATTCACTATTTATTATAAATGCAATTTTGAACAGTTTGCTCTAAATCAACCAACCGGCAAACCAAGGGGCATAGTTTAGGGAAAACTACTATGAAATTTCAAGAGATTTGTAACTTGGGAATTGAGTGTTTAATAGTATGTGTCTATAAGTATGGCATAATGACAGTTTCAGCTACTCTCAATATATTTCTAAGCAGTGCATTATATTCACTTCATGTGGGTGACTGAAGATGAATGATACAGATCATTTTATATGATGTATATTGAAATAAATACCACCCATGTGACATACTGTAAATCTGAAAGTGGAATCCAAATTTCCCTCACACTATAGAGTTTTAAAAAAATCATAAAATCATAAAAACAGTAAGCCTCTTTCATTCACATGCAAATGAACATGTTCTCAGAACATGTATTTGACTTCACTTAAATAAAGCAGGAAAATAAACTAATATAAACATAATCTTTAGTCTCAGATGATGACTCTTTCTTGAGCAAATTGAATTGGCTTACCAAAAGTGTAGGGAATTGTAGAAGCTAGATGAGCAAGGAGAATGTGAAATATAGCATTACAAGTTTAAATTAGAGTTACAGGTTATTGTTTAAGTTCAAAAGCAATGAAAAGAAGATATAATTTCCCTAAAACATTACAAAGGCTTCCTCTTTGATTGTTTTCTCCTTGAAATGAAAGGTATATGCTTTTTCTTTAGAAGCAAGATATGCATGTTAAGCATTAAAAAAAATAAAGAAAATATTCCATATACTCAGGTTTCCTGGATAAACAATTTTCTTCTCCATATGCACATCTTACATGTGTCCATCTCATGGAGGGCTTTAAGTTGGTAACCACAAATTTCCTCATTTATTGAAGGGGAAGGAATGGAAATAGATGAAATATTCTAGAAGCAATAATGGACAACATTCAAATTCTATGTATGACTGTTACAGTAAAATGAGACTGGACTAGACTATAATAATTTCAGTTGGAAGGGACATACAAGAATCATCTAGTCCAACTGCCTGATTACTTCAGTGCTGACAAAGAGCTTAAGCATGTTGTTAAGGGCATTGTCCAAATGCTTCTTAAACACTGACATGTTTGGGGTTTGTGCACCCTCTTGTCTTAATGCCTAGTCTAAGCCTCCCCTGATACAACTTTGAACTATTCCCACATGTCCTGTCACAGGGAGCATGTGATCACTTTACCAGGAGGTGGGCTCAGCACCTCCCTCTTTACTTCCCCTCCTCAGGAAGCCGTAGAGAGCAATGAGGTCACCCTTCAGCCTTCTTTTCTCCAAACTAGACAAACCCAAAGCACTCAACTGCTTCTCATAAGACATGCCTCCCAGTCCTTTAGCCAGCTTTGTTGCCCTCCCCTGGATACATTTGAGAACCTTCACATAATTCTTAAACTGTGGGACCCAGAACTGCACATGGTACTCAAGGTGAGGCTGCACCAATGCTAAATACAGCGGGATAATCACCAATCACAGCTGGTGAGGATGTGTTTGATGCACCCTAAGATGTGGTTTGCTCTCTTGGCTGCCAGCTTGACAGCTTAATGAAAGTAAACATGAAATGCTGTAAGCCTTGGGTGGCAAAGTTCACTGGTTTAGGATTTTATTTTCTACCCAAGTCAAGGCACACTGCTGACTCAGAGTGATCTTGCTGTTATCCAGCACCCCCAGATGCCTGCCCAGCAGGGCTGCTCTTTAGCCACTCTTTCCCCAATTTAGACTTGTGCCTGGCATTACTTCATTCTAGATACAGACTCCAGCATTTGGACTTGTAAAATGTTATGCCATTAATCATAAGCTAATGCTCCAATCTATCTAGATCCCTCTGCAAGGCATCTTGTCCCTCAAGAGGGTCGACAGCACCTCCCAGTTTGACATCATCAGCAAACTTGCTAATGGTGCAGTCAACTCCTGCATCTAAATAATCTAACAAATGTTAACAAACCAATTGAATAATTGACATAAAATGAACAGTCATATACACCAGTGAAATCAGAGGTTCTCCAAGTTAAGAGCTTCTTGAAAACAACTACATGTTTAGATGTTTGAGTATTAATTTATGGGCTGGAGTTTTTCCTTTTGCCTACAAACACAAATCTAAATCCCAACAGGAACAGAACATCATTCTTTTCATTAAAGCACACAAGGGGATTCTGGAATGAGATTAAAAATAGCATTCACTGCATATCACAGTGAGCAGTAGAGGTGTCTCAAAGTCCAATCCGATCTGGGTCTGCTGCAGTGGGCACAGCGCAACTCACACAGGCTGTAGATCAGCCCTGAGAGGGACTCAGGCTCACACAAACATTCACGCAGCACTACATACTCATTATCAGATTTTAGTAAAGCACACTTTAAATACTTGTAAAGGTATTATTTAGTGAGATATTTTGAAAAACGTTTCTTTGATGTTTTTTTTTCCCTTCCTGCCTTGACAGCTTAATGAAAGTAAACATGAAATGCTGTAAGCCTTGGGTGGCAAAGTTCACCAGTTTAGGATTTTATTTTCTACCCCAGCCCACAATTTTCAGTCCATAACAGAATACAATTTCCCTTTGCACAAATGGGTTTTTTTGTCATACTACAGAAACGTAGAGTTCCCTGGCACATATGGGAGATGCATTTAAGTGGCTGATATTCTAGCATGTCAAGATGGAGCATATGGAAAAGACAATGGAAAGTGATGAAGTGTCTTCATACAGACCCTGGGAACAGAACCTGGATTCCCTGAGTACCTTATATGTGTTTCTTCATAAATGTAGGTAAGCCACTCTAAAGGGCAGTGGGAGGACACATTACTTTTTTACTACCTGGTTCATTTTTTAGGGTATTATTTAGAGTATTAGAAAACTCAATGAAATGTTAATGCTTAAATAGCAGAATCAAAGGATTTTTTCACTTACCAGTCCACTTGTTGGTAAAAAGACTAGATTGCTCGTAGGTGGGTATTTGGTCTGTTTGATTGTTAAACTTATTTCTACTTAAATTTGAAAATATCCCATTGATGAAAAAAAAATTAAAAGAAGGATCTCAATATTTTAAAACTCTTATTCTAAAATATACCAGTTGTGCTTCCAGATACAAAATTTGTTTGCTTTTGGTGATTACTTGAAGAGTCAGCAATTCATTTTTGTGCCCCTCCAGAAGATACGGTCAACTCAGAGTGGAGGACGTTTGTCAAGGCATTTGTATCCTATTCTCCCTCTCCGTTAACAGAAGATCACATTTTTCAGTAGCTGGTGAACATACTGTTTCCAAGTAAAGACAGCCACAAAATCAGAAGCCCAAATGATGGTACAATTTGGATGATGTACAACATCTGTACATAACTAGCTGGACTCTGGAAACATTTGCAATGTAGAAAATAGATTTGCAATTTTAGTTTCCTTATTTGCAGTGTCAAATATGCAGTAATATACAAAAATGCCCATTGAGATAAACTGTGAAAGGGCAAAAGAGCATAGAGAGCCGACTGAAAATACACTCTACAAGCAATGCACCAAAATCATGTTCTGAAAGACTGTTTACTAGTACTGTATGTGGTTTTCTCACCAGAGAGTAAGACATATTTACAGATGATTTTCCTGTCCTGTGTGTCACAAACATAGTGAAGGGAGTAAAAAACTCAGTTCTCCAAGATAGCTTGAATGAATTTCCACAAACAGAAATATAGTAACGAAGGAGTAACTACAGAACATGTTTTATTCATATACAGCAAAAACTGATTAAAAAAAATAATTCACTGATTGCATATTAAATTTAAAACTATGAAAGATTTCTATCTAATTAATACTGCTCATGGGCTTAGATGAAAACATGTAAGTCAGAAGAGGGAGGAGAAAACAACTGAGTGCAAAAAGCAAATCTTGCAGCAGTAGAACAGAAAATATAGTGAATTTATCATCATAAACTTTTGGTAAAATGTTAAAATCAACTTAATAGCTTGTCTGCCAGACACTGCAGACAATCTTTAAAATCTTTAAAATTCCTAATAATATTCCCCAGAATTCAGTGGGTTTGGATCACTACTGAAATCTTTACAGGAAAATGAAGTTATTTTGCAATACTTCAAGGCTGGCTTGTGATTCTTGTTTGTTTGTTTTTTTTTTTTTTAATTTAATTTTTTTTTATTATTTTTATTCTTAAGGGATTTTTAAAGTAATGTGATGTATAGTAATACAGTATTTCTGAAGCATAATTAAAAGTAATATGACAATTCTAAGATTTTCAGTGTTATACTGGACAATATTAAAACACATGTTGAAGAATTCCTCAAGGATAACTTTTGATGGAAGAAGCCATAGGAGATAGATACAAATTTCTGTCTGTCATAGGAGACAGATAACTAGTTTCAGCAGATTAAAGGTCCTCACAGGAAATTAAATAGGTTACAAAGTATGTAAAAAATACTGTCAGGGACAAGTTAACAGGAATGAAGGGAAGAGTCAGTTGTACAAAATTCCCATTTTGCTTCTGAAGAAAGACTCATACTTCATCTGATACTTCACTGAGTCACATAAGACATAAATATATTCTTAAATTTCTTTCATGAAGAATGCAGAGACAATGGTATGAGTTAACAACAGACATCTCCAAAAGTTAGCTGAGAAAGAGAGTGGCCAAAACTACCATCAGGAGGTGCATCTTACTAAGGTGGTCATCAGCTCATATGCACCACCCCTTGCACCTCATGGGTGGATGACTTACACATAGATCAAACCTGACAGGTTTCTTTGGTTTGTCTTAACCATCTTTTATTAACTTTCAAACTAAAATCTCTCATGGATTGCTTGCATGTTTTCCCAAATTTCTGAAAATATTTTAACTTTTTAGTTCCAGTTTACTTTGAAATGTTAGATGATTCTGTTGTAAGTTTTTGTAAGTGTATGTTTAAATCCAATTACTGTTTGGTGTATTTAATTGCATGACACGGGAATTTCTTCTGGTGGGGACAAAGAGTTGAAATTTGAATAACTCTTAGAATCGTTAAAATTCCATGGAAAATAAATTATATTTTTAACATTATGTGCTGTCTGATTGTTTTCTCGTAGCTTTCTCGTTTTTACTGTGTTCACAGAGTGAGGTGAAAATTAAGTAGACTAGAAAGTTATGGAAAAGAAATAAGCTAGTTATATTGATAAAAAACTTCTGTTACTGATTCTTCAACC
>VZRU01013799.1:32583-50373 GCA_013398155.1 Pedionomus torquatus | reverse complement strand
TATTCTGCAGTGTTTGGAATGATAATTACCATCGGACAGTCTATTGTTTACGTAATGACTGGAATGTATGGAGATCCATCTGAGATGGGTGCTGGTATCTGCTTGCTTATCACAATTCAGGTAATTTCTGGACCTTTCTACTTATTCTTCCTCTGAAATGATAAAAAAATCAACCTTATGACAGCCTGCCCGGCATGCAGAAAAAAAAGATCAAATGTGCCAACTTTCTTATACATGCAGTCTTTCCTTATCTTTTAATACAAGGGATTTTTGGGTATGTTTTGAGGTTTTGGTTTTTTGGGTGTTTTTTTTGTTGTTTGCTTGTTTGTTTCTTTGTGTTTGTTTTTTTTAAAAACAAAAATCAAAAAGGGATAAGACTAATGCTTCATTTCTTATTTTTACTTTAGCTTTTTGTTGCTGGATTGATAGTTCTGCTGTTGGATGAGCTCCTACAGAAAGGATACGGTCTTGGCTCTGGCATCTCTCTCTTCATTGCTACCAATATCTGTGAGACTATCGTGTGGAAAGCATTCAGTCCCACCACGGTGAACACAGGCCGAGGTAATATGGCACTGTTCTCTTTATTTGCATTAGGACTGAACTATTTTATCAACTGAAACAAAAAAAACCAAGCAGCTTCCCACCCATATTCTTTTAGAATTCCAAGTCTTTACATTTTTATATAGAACAGTACAATGATAATTTAAAATATAAAAATGTCAGTTTTAGGAAAGTCTTAATTTTGTACAAAAAAGAAAAATCTTTTTCTTTGCAGTGCATTAACCTAAATGGCAAATGCTGTTACTGGCATCTGATCTATGCAGTGAATCTTGTTAGTACAGCAAGTGTTCCTACACAAGGTGCAAGTACAAAGATACTTCTTTTGAATTTTGTAGTATCTCAAGATATTTCCTCAACTTGAATTTCTTACTTTGCCTCCATTAAACCCTGATAATGGTAGGCTGCCGTTATATTGCATTTGCTGTCTGACTTACAATTATCATCTGTGTCTTTCTGCTCCTTGAGCATCTTGCTCTTTGCCTTAAAGACTTTATTCTCTAAACCTGACAGGAGGTGATCTTGTTTGGTGTAGTAGGTTGTTGTTTTGCTGTGTAGCAGGTTGGCACATTTGCTGTAATACAAACTCTAACTAGTGTCTCACTGTGAATGATACTACAAAGAATGTCGCCTCCCTCTTTTTTAATTTTTTTTCTTGGAGGAGAAGGAGGAAGGAGAGAGAGAACCTGATGAATGTCAATATTTCTAAAGAACAATAATTTTTAATTAGTTTCTAGGTCACTACAGGGGGATTTGAAAAAAATGTTGGAAACTATGTAGCTGGTGTGAAAGACAGCAGTAGTAAAATTCTGAGAGTATGCTTAAGGTGAAAAAGACTTGGAGAAATCTTACTCTGAATTTTATAGTTCAGAAGAATGCCTAATGAGATGAAGCATTGAAGTGTGGAGACAGCACACCTAATTTGGTTTTCCTTTTCCTTTCCAAGGCATGGAATTTGAGGGAGCCATCATTGCTCTGTTCCATCTTCTGGCTACTCGTACAGACAAAGTCAGAGCTCTTCGTGAGGCCTTCTACCGTCAGAATCTCCCCAACCTTATGAATCTGATTGCCACAATCTTTGTCTTTGCTATTGTAATTTATTTCCAGGTCAGTTGGATTAAAGAGGACTGCAAACCTGTTTGTATGGAAGCAGATCTATAATCTGCTTCCTTCTGCAGGAAGTTATGTTTTAATTTTCTACTGCCTTCAGAAGGCTTGTTTTTGTACCTGCCATGTCTGTGCGTTCTTTTAGCATTAGCTTCTTTTAACTTCTTTTAATGAGTTTCCATGCTTACTGTAGCCATGCAAAAGACTTGACCTACTTTGGTCTTTAAGAAAAAAAAAAACAAACCAAACCCAACAAATAGATAAATGTATACACGTAATACTGCCTAATCCAAATGCTATTGCTTTTTGCTGGAAAATACTTTGAAGTCTTGTAAGCCTGTATGTCTCTTACTGTTTGATGCAGCAAACTCCTGAATATAGAACAATATAGAAAGTTAACACTTTTACTGGATGGTATGTTCAGTTTTCCTGAAACTTCCAACTTTCTTTTCTTGTATGTGTCTCTTAGGCAGCCCTGCAGGCTTCCAGGCCCTTTGCAGACTGCATGGGTAGCCTTCTGGGTAGAGTATATGCATTTGCACAAAATGATGGCAGTTTTTTTCTGTTGCTGTCAAGGCCTTGCACTTGCAATTTGTGACTTATGGTACCGGTTTGTGTCAAGATATAATGAGGGACTATTTTTTTGAAAACTTTCCAGGGCTTCAGAGTGGATCTTCCTATCAAATCTGCTCGCTACCGTGGCCAGTACAACACCTACCCTATCAAGCTGTTCTATACTTCCAACATTCCCATTATTCTGCAGTCCGCCCTGGTGTCAAACTTGTACGTCATCTCCCAGATGCTTTCTGCTCGCTTTAGTGGCAACTTACTGGTCAGCCTGCTGGGCACTTGGTCTGTGAGTATTCCTTCTAGTCTTGCATACAGCTCTGTAAGAGCACCATTAAATGCGTCGTTGAAGAGGTGGTCTCTATTAAGGCATACTTCTACAGGCGGTCATGTACACTGAAACTCCTAAATTAGTAATTTGCTTAAATGTAATTGTAGAGTAAGAGACCTGCTGTGATGAATGTAGATATTAGGTCTCCGTTTACTTTTTACCCTGGGCTGCTCTTTGCTGTCCTGGGTATTTTTGCTGTTCCTTATTGTATTCCATTTCCAGTTCTGAAACAACTGGTGATAGTAAAGTTGAATCTTTGTATGATACTGTAGCAGTAAGGATACAGTGACATGAAGAAGGTAGAAACCCAGGCTTAACTTCATAGCTAAGAAACAGTGAGAAAGGTGGTGACTGCTTGCTTTCTTCTTCTAGGACACGTCCTCTGGAGGCCCTGCTCGTGCTTATCCAGTTGGTGGACTTTGTTATTATCTGTCACCTCCGGAGTCCTTCTCTTCAGTGTTAGAAGACCCTGTCCATGCAGTTGTTTATATTGTATTTATGTTGGGCTCCTGTGCTTTCTTCTCCAAGACTTGGATTGAAGTCTCTGGCTCCTCTGCCAAAGACGTAAGTTTAAAATGATAAATTATGTAATGATAAATTATGTTTACATGATGAAAACAGATGGGCTGTTGTAAGAATAAGGCTGATTTTCTTCTGAAATAGGTATTATGCTGGTAATCTTGTTGGTACCATTTATCATTTGTATAAACAGTGACTTTGATTCTGCATCAGAAAGAGCTTTAAAACATACAAATTTTTGTCTTTTTTTTGGAAGGGGGAAGGATACAGGCAGAATGGGAGTAGTTTCTACCCTATTTTCTCTCTTGCTTTTTAAAAAACAACAAAACCCAAATAATTGCTTTCATTTGCATTAGGAAACTTTGAACATTGCCCTGTAACATCTGGTCAGTGTGAGGGGAGGCAAGGTAACAGGAAAGCTAGAAACAATTCCAGTGTGAAATGACAAGTGCACTGTGTGCAGTTATCCTGGTTTGAAGGAAAACAAAATGAGTTTTCTGTTCAGTAATTTTACTTTCCAGCTAAGCCTCTTCTAACTAATGGATTGAGAGTTTGGGGGGAGCATGTGTCGTTTGTTTTGTTGGCCAGTCCAGCCCAAACCATGACAGATAGGCAGTTGCCACCTAAGAGCTTGCAGGTAAAACTTGAATACCCATGTCTGGTGTAGAGAGTTCTTCACTTCTCTTTGGGGAAAATTAACCAGATACTGTTGTTTTTAACTTGAGAGCGCTGATAACAGAGAATATGGGGCAGTGCATTAATGTACCTGAGCGTAGCTTCTCAAAGTCTCCATTTGCTACAGGGTGTTTGATAGCCAGCAACTATATCATTCTGAAATTCAAATTGGAAAGCAAGATGGAAAATGGTTGTCATCGTGGCATGCTTGTATTGTGTGGGTTTTCGGTAGGAAATCAAGTTTGGCAGCCATATGGAATGGTTTAATCCATTCTTCAACAAATATGTAATAGTTGCACAGTTACTGTAACAGCGTGAGCGCTCTCTTGTTTTGGACTTGCATCAAGCTGCTTGTTGTCAGGCGTGCAGGGAGGCACTCGAAGCCATGTGGAGCCAGATTTTTATTTCAGTATAAACCACCATACAGCTTCTAACACTTCAATGTACTCTCCTGATACCAAAGAAGATTGTTTTAAGTTCACGTAAACAAGGTCAAAAATAAAAATTGCTAAATCATTACTTAAGTGTTCACAATATAGTGGAAAACTCGTAACTGAATCATCGGAAAGCATGTTTTCTCAGTACATTAGATTCAGTTACAGGTGGATTTAGAAGGTCCCTGGTAGAGTTTCAGTTCCCTTCAGCTGTCAGTAAAATGTTTGCAGGGCTCTGTTGTAACCCTGTACAATTGTAGAAAACCAGCTTAATGTTCCAAGAAGGGATTCTAAGTTATATCATTTCTATTGTGGCCCCACATAAATAATTATCTCAGCTGTGTGTAAGAAACTGGAACGTAGGAGCAGACACTTCATAAGATGGTTTTGCCAACATCTACTAAACCCTAACCTGGAGAAGGGTCGGTGGCAGAACAGAAATTAGTGTATGAGAGTCTACCAATTTCCAGGGTTTCTTTTTCTTAATAGAACTAGAATTACTAGAATTACCTTTGCATAATTGACAGTGTGGGAAAAGTGCCAGTGACTATAATCTATCTGAAGTGAAAACACTGGCTATTTTAAATGCGGATGAATAATATAAAAACCAAAACACAGCCAAACCCCTGCCACCGCACCCCTACAAAAAAAACAACCCCAAGCCACCACCGGTTACTGGAATGTCTTACATGTATTTTTCCATAGCCTTGGAAAATGACACTAAACTTACTTGTTCCATTCCTTGTTTCAATGCAGGTTGCCAAACAATTGAAAGAACAGCAAATGGTGATGCGAGGCCACAGAGAAACTTCAATGGTACATGAACTAAACAGGTGAGCTATGCATTTCACAGACTGTTTATGCAAAGTGTTATGGAGAAACACATTGCACATTTTGCTTTGACTTCCCTTTTGTAGACCCTAGAAGACAGATGTTTTCAGCTTCAGTGTTACAGAAATTTTATTGTAACTTTGGATTTCAGTCATCTGCAAATGACTTGAGCTGGTAGCTATAAACTTTAAGAATTGCATGGTAGTCTGTAAAACCTCTTCTTAGCTTAGCACTGTTTTGTTTTGTTTTTTTTTCCCTCCTCCTGTCAGAGTGAGCTTTTTATTTCTTTACTGATGCTAATGCATGTTCTATATCTTAGATTTGTAAATCCACAAGAGAAGAGCATATTCTGCCAGTGACTTTTTTCAGTTCACCTAGTTTCATTCTTTTCTTTTCTTTTTTTTTTTTTTTTTTTTTTTTTTTTTTTTTTTTTTTTTTTTAACCACCTGGTTAGATTATCTCTGAAGTCTTCTTTAGGTTCTTAGTGGGATTGGTTTTCTAGAAAGCAACCTGCCTCTGATCTAGATATACTAAGGCTAGTGGTATATGGGATCTGTGGGAAATATTAGTAATAGCCCGAGCATCTCTCATGGTACCTTTTCTGTTCTCATTTTGTGTTTTACAGGTACATCCCTACAGCTGCTGCATTTGGTGGGCTCTGTATTGGTGCCCTCTCTGTCTTGGCAGACTTCCTTGGGGCAATAGGGTCTGGAACTGGAATTTTGCTCGCTGTCACTATCATTTATCAGTACTTTGAAATTTTTGTAAAGGAACAGAGTGAAGTTGGCAGTATGGGAGCCCTTCTTTTCTAAACCTGGCTTCTCATGGACCCAGGAAAGAGGGGAGGAACATTCTCATAATATAGCCAGTCAGGTGAAAAGAAGTAATGTAAACTTGATAATGTCATTCTATAGGAACACATATTTTAATGTTTCCAAAGCGCATTCCCTTGTGTTCAAACTTTTCTAGCATACTGTTTCCTTTTTATAAATTGTTGAGGAAAAACGTGCAAAAAGTTTTTTTAAGAAAATTGTTTTATAATTCTGTGTTAGGAGAATCAGCTTTCTGAATTGGATTTAGTTCAATAAATCTTGAAATTTTTTTGAACCCCTTTCAAATTTAGTGTATCTGAAGGCTTTCCAGGTTTTAGTAAATAATTGTGGGGAGGGTTGAATGTTTGGAAGGGATTTTTTTTTTTCCATTTAACTTGTTTTTGCAGCTCCTTTGCAGTAGTGGTGAGAAAAATCTCTCCCTCTATTGCTTAAGTTCCATAATTATGGTTGCAAGCACAAACAGTGTTTAATACATTCAGTTTTGTGTTTGGTTGTTTGTATTTTTTTTTCAGTATGGCAGATTCGGAAGGCAGTTGTTTCTTTTTACTAAATAATATCTCTAATTCCAAATGTTTTGTCTTGTAATTACTATGCTAGACCTTGTCAGATGTCAAATATTGGCTTGAGACTGTTGTCAAGTTTCTGTTTTAAGATAAGAATGTATTCTTTCCCACCACCCTTCATCCATAAGCAGAAAACTCAGGTCAATCTAGATTTTGCCAGAGTCGGTGCCTAAGAGTTGCGACTTTGAAACTTCATCACACTGGCAGCTTTATAAAACTCTCTAATTTTCATTACGATTAGTGGTAATACTTCTAGTTCTGATGCTGGCTGAAAGAAATGGATGTTATGGCTGTTTACCTGCAGATCTGCTTGTACTCTTTTGCTAAAGTGTAATTTTTCTCTCATAGGTAATAAATTCTGCTCTTGTAGCACTCAAGGTGTTATCTGACTACTCATATCTAGGGAATTTTGAGTCTCATTACTGCAAAGGAGTGTGAAAAGAATGTATGTTAGTTGTCTGTAGATCTAGATATGAGACCCTTGTCAGATAACTCTTGTAGTTGCTTACGTGGAAGGCTTTTCCATCCTATAATCTCATTGACTTGAATGGTGCATAGAAAAAAGTACTTTTTCAGAAGGCATTGGAACTCCTTGTTTTGAGGATTGCACCTTCAAATTGGAGAAGTCACAGTAAAAGGCATTAGTGAATCGGAATAATAATTTTCCATTTTGATTTAGTCAGGTGCCTAGGACCAAATGCAAATACTTGTGTACGATGGGTCTTGTAAATACACTTTTCCTCAATCAGTGTTGGACACCGTGAAAAACAGACTGAGGACTGGCAATGTTGGAATGTTTCTCTACCCTGTGTCAACATGCCTTCTGTGCAGTTTTGCATGTTGGGCTGACAGTATGTGAATTACTGTTTCTGCTTGGCATGGTGGGACTCTTATGTACCCAAGGAGCACAGAGGACACCCAGAAGCCTGTGTTATTGCACCAAGCTCAAATACCAGATGCGTGAGAAATCTGCAACTTTTGGCAGGAAATACCTCTGTCAGTAAAAGCAAAACTCCTGGGGTGAGGATCACAATTGGCAAAGGAAAAAAAGTATTGGGATAAAGTGAAATGCGCTGCTCAGTACCAACCATTCACTGTTATTTCACACTACATTCAGTAATTTCTGTCTTTCATAAAGTCCTAGTATGCCACAGCACAACTTTGGTGTGAAATATGGGACGGTTAGAAGTGACTTAAAAAGGAGAGGGAGGGAGTGTGGTGTGGTTCTTCTGCTTTGGGGATTTTGTTGTTTCTTTTCCAGGAAGCCCGATACAAATTTTATTGTGAAATAAAAAGGACTCCACTTCGGGGCACGCAGTTCTGGCTGGGCTGGAGCTGTACTTGTGTTTTTGGTCATATCATCAGTTTGAACTGGTTGCAGTTTAGACCTTTAGCTCTTGACGTCTAAGCAGCATTTGTTCTATGCATCTGTGTTTTTGTTGTCTAGTGCTGGAATCTGTCTGTTCTCAAGCAGCTATGTCCTGAAAGCAGGACCTGCTGGTCATTCAGTGAATGTTCACAAAAAGAAAGAATGCCTAAACAATCTGCTTTATAATGAAATAAAGTTCATCTTTGGAGCTAATGCTTGGCTTTCGGTGCTTTGAATACTGTTACAATTCTCACACTCATAGCATAAGAATACCCACATGAGGGACCATGAAAGCAATCCTTCTCAGAACAGTGTCAAATAAAGACAAATCATATTTGCTCCAAGGTCTTCTCTCAACAATAGTTTGCCAAAATAACAGAACCTTAGCCGTTCCTCTGGGCCTTCCTGTTCCAAAAGAGTTGCAATTCAAGAAGCGCTGCACAAGTAAATAGAGGGAGAGTGAGGTAATGAAGCATCAGTTTAACAAAACCTGTATTTCCATATGATGTGCAGTGCCAGTCGTTTAGTAGCATGGTAATAGTAACAAGATACCAACCCATGATATTCCCAATATTGTTTTGCCCTCTGAGGTTTTAGACTTCACTTGGAGTAAGGAAAAACTGTCTTCTTTCTGAACAGAAATCTACTAATATGTAAAAGCAAGTTCATTTAAGATACTGGTATTGGGTGCAAGAAGTTCAGCCAAGATTTTGGTGGTGTGTGAAGTAATTTTGAACAACAGCTTGCTTTCTCCCTCGGTCTTTTATTCCTCCCCAGGAAACTTACAGTAATAGTAACTGCAGTTGTTACAGGAATATTATCACGTGTGTTATCACAGGAGTAACTGAAGTCACTGTAGATGTGATGAGTTGTCTGCAAGACAAATGAAATTCCAACACCAAGAGGTAAAGTTTGAGATCCTCTCTTTGCTGGAAGTATTTTACGTGCAGAATTCTTTGCGCAGCTGTTTCTTCTGCAGTTCAGGTGAAAGCTTCAGCACTGGATGTTTGATTTTTGTCCCTGCTGCTGTTAGGAAGTCTTAAAAATCATCTAGTTTTTTTCTAGTTCACTTATTACTAGAACATTTCTCCATATGCCTTTGCAGTAGCAAACAAAGGGACTTACTCATAATTTATTGAACTTTTTGTTTATTCTTGGGTTGTATTTTTTTTTTTTTTAATTATCTTTTTGGCTGCAAATGTAAAGGTTGTTGCTTTATCCTGTGAAGTGTTTCATGGCTGAGCTCCCTTTGTTACTTCTGGGGATATTCCTGTCTCTGTACCATAAACACTGAATTGTGAAATAAATTTCTCCACAAGTTTTCAGTGAAGGAGGAAGGCAAGTGACCCAGTAACTGCTGTTCCTAATTGTTCTCTCTCGCAGCAAGGAATAATATGCTTTTGGTGGCCTTCAATTTATTTTACTGGTTTGGGGAGTTTCGCACAGGTTTCTGTAAGTGGTTTGTTTCCCAGCGAGGTGTGACCCCCAGTGGGCAGGTCCTCGGTCAGCCCTCGCTGCTTGGAATACTGAAGCTGTTCCCACAGAGAAGGTTCCAGGGAGCCTTCCAGTATCTGAAGGGAGCCTACAGGAGAGCAGGAGAGGGACTCTTTGTCAGGAAGTGTAGTGACAGAACAAGGGTTAACAGTTTTAAATTGGAAGAGGGAAGATTTAGATTAGATACTAGGAATAAACTTCTTACTGTGAGGGTGGTGAGACACTGGGACAGGTTGCCCAGAGAAGCTGTGGATGCTCCATCCCTGGGAGTGTTCAAGGCCAGGCTGGATGGGGCTTTGGGCAACCTGCTCCACTGGGAGGTGTCCCTGCCCATGGCAGGGGGGTTGGAACTCGGTGATCTGTTCTATCCCTTCCAACTCTAACTGTTCTATGATTCTATGTTCTAGCCTTTCCCAGGGTGAGTGGGAGTCTTTCCTAAGTGAGTGTCTTTCCAAATACCTTATGGCTGCAGGGCGTTATCACCAGGAAAGAAGAGCACTTTCAGAGAAAGCGTGCAGGGGAGGGACACCAGTCTCATTTCAAAAGCCTTGGTTTATTCCGTGTGTGGCTCGGGCTGCTCCCTCCACCAGCTTTCTGACGCCAAACCCTGGCCTTCGCCGCCTTCCTGCAGTGCGGGCAGAGGCGAGCAGCAGTGCTGGCAACCCTCGCAGGGGCATGGGGAATCGTGCAGGTGTTCAAACAATGCCTGCTTGTTTTGGGGGGGGCTGGGGGCTGTGAAACACCAGCCCTTTAGCCTGGCCAAACCTCCTCTGAGGAGGATCCTGGCAGGCTGAAGGGGAGTTTGCCCACCTGGTGGCAATGTTACACTGCGAGACAAGGCACGGGGTTTTACCGCTTGGAGAGGAGCAGTGAAATGCGGCTGCTTGCTATTCCAAATCTCCGTTCTTTCTGTTCTTTCTTTCCTTTCGCTGCCTACAGTGTAAAAAGTTGGGCACAGAGTTTACCAACGTTTACTTGCTCTTCCTAGAATTGGGGCCAGTGTTGAAAGTGTTTTGAGCTGATATGCTGAAAATGATCATCATCTCCTTTTAGAGAGATTATGATATTAAAAATACTTTCTAATATTTTTCAAGCATGTTAGGCGTCAAGAGGCAGTTGGTGTTGCAGCCACTTAGTCTGCTGGATGTTGCTACACGATTTAAGCCTAGACTGAGACAGTCTATGGGATTGTAAAGAGGAGAAAGGAAGCATTTAGAAACAAAATCAATATCTGGAGCTGGGGACCTAATTAGTCAGCCAGCCTTTAAGCTGCTGTTTTATAATATGCTACTGGATGGATCTGCTAAAATTGAAACTCTTTTGTGGGCCAGGTTCTAGCAATCCTCTGGCTACTGCTGATGTGACGCCAGCCAAGCTGGCAGCGCTTGGCAGAAAGGAAATACCCTGGCAGTTGGCACCTCCTTTGGCAGTTGTGTCAGAGTGGCCAGAGACTGAATGAGCGCAGACACGATACACTTTGTCATCGCCAAGTGGGCTGTCAAGGTCAGAGATGGGAGGCCTGCACTGAGATACTCCTTGTTGGAGAACAGAATGACTGGGCCAGTCAATTTTCCAGCAATGTGAATACCTGAGGGTAAAATAGAGGGAATTGATAAAACAGAAGAGCAATTGGAATATAAATTTTTAAAACGTTGCTTCAGACACTTTAATTCTGCTTGGGAGAAAATCAGGATACATGGCGCATACATAATCCCGGATTCCCCTTCTTACATATTAAAGCTAAAGTGGATGGTTCCAAAAATGGTGCAAGCACTGTTGGGGGAATATTAGCTATCTGAAATCTGGGATGAGTATTATCCACTTTAATCTTCAGTGTGTCTTCAGCCGTTTGATGTTCTCACAGCTCTGATGTGTCTCTCCTGTGTATCTGTGGTGTGAGGCTTTAGAAAAGAAAAAGGCAGCTCCAGACATACGGGAGCAGGAAACAGTGAGCAGAACGTTCTTCATGATTCCCTTCTCTGTGTAAGTGTGACTTTTATTTTTGTTTAAATAACTTTATCTTTCAGCAGTGCAAGAACTGGAAATTGGTGCTGCTGTTGGGTTACAAAGGGTGGCAGAACGATGCCTGATGTGTCTAGAGGAAGGGCTCACCATGACCACAAGTGTGGCCGATTATTCAATGATTGGGGGCCAGAGAGCTCAGCTGCAGGGAGCAAGTGGTGGATGTGTGGTGAGAAGCCATGGCTCCATGAAGGAATTGTGGGAAGAAGAGAGTGAGGAGATTCATTTTTGTGAAGTTGGGATGTGGTGGTATCACATGCCTGTACTTCAGCGCATTTGAGAATGCTTTTGAGCTCCAGGATTTTGATGACTGCTGACAGCAAATGGTGAGTGCATTGAACTGATGGGGATGGCGATTGAAATCACAAAGGGGTAGCTGCCTTTGAGGTCTTTGCAGTAAGAGAAAGCCCGGTACACCTGTGTGTGATAGAAATGGATGTTCTGTTTAACCCTAGTACCCTGGCCTGACCTGGTGTTCCCTTTCCACTAGACAAAGTTTTCTCCATATTCTGCTGATGTAGAAACTTGTAAGATAGGGAAATGTGTGTTACAAGTGCTTAGAAAAGGAATTCATTTACTTCAAGTGCTTGAGGATGGAGCTTGAACTGGTGATCTTTAAGTTAAGGGAAAAGCATTTCTTTAACCTAGCCCCTTTTGCTTTGAGTAACTCTTGAAAGTAGGAGATTTATAGGGTGGGAGGGTTAACACTTTAGGTAGGCAGGAAACAAATCTGCCTCTGATCTCAATCCCTCCCATTCCTTAAGTAGTACAGGCTGGTGGAAGCAAGCCAATATTTGGGATAAGGCTTATCTAATTTAATGATGGAATGCAGTAACACAAGCCGGGGGGTCTAACACAACTTTCTGCAATTGAGGTGTTTCACTGTCACTTTTATTTAGCTTTAAACATTTACCTTTTTAGCAGATACCTAGAAGCTCGTGTGACCCTTTAAACTGGGATGGGGATGGACTATCTTGTGTGAAAAGAGAAGAGCTTGAGCTGTAGAGCAAAAAAACTGGAAGAGTTACCATTTTTTATGAAGTGAATTCTCAGCTGTTCCTTGTATTGCAAGGGTTGCTTGTTTTGCATGAGAGAGTCCATTTTGGTGGGTACTGGCTATAATTACAACACGAGAGATCTCTTTTTTTTTTTTTTTTTGAAGATGGTTTAGTCTGAAATNNNTTTTTTTTTTTTTTCTGAAGATGGTTCAGTCTGAATTAAAACAAATCAACCACCTTTTTTTTAAAAAAAAAAAAAAGGAGTGCTGTAGAGAACGACAGGCCTCTGCCCTGGTCAAACAGCTGGTGGCAAGAGTCCTGACTCAAATGCAGCATCTGTACCACGCCATCTCTGTATGTGCCATTCTTCATCTTCCATCAATGTTGCCTTTTCTTGAAGCACCAGAAAGAAACGTTAACTCTGTAGAAACTGAAATGCAGATCCGAATTGCATGTGTGTATGTAGGTAAAATAGGTGTCAACTATAAGTAGCTAATTAATGAAGTAGTACAATTCATTCTGTTCTTAATTCCTCAGTCAGTGTGTCAGCAGTGAGCTCATGTCTGTAGCTAAAAGAGGGTCAGAGAATCAAGTGGTCCATGTGCCAGCATGGTCGTGTTTTGATTTGTTTTTCCAGAATTGCTGAAAGGTCATGGCCTTGATGTTATTTCATCCTTGTAGAGTATCTCCACTTCTCCAGAGAGTGTTTCCTCTATGCATAGTCCGTTAAGTGATGGTCAGAGCTTTGACTGCCTGCAATTCATCAAGTTTAACACTTTATGTTTACTGTAAGAGAAGATAAAACCATTTGTATGTGGTTTTGTTGTTAAAAATAATTGCTAAAAAATTAACTCAAATCTGGATCGTCTTCCTAACTAGAGGTGACAGACTGATGCTATCAGGGTCCTAAATATTGGAGAAATAATGAAATTGCCTGAAGTCTGTTACATTGCCTCTACAAAGCCAGGGGAGCTTTGTATAAGAATAATGAAGTAGAAGCACCCTTTAGATATTGGGAGAAAGGATCGCTGTTTAGCCTGGCCTCCAGCCCACAGCTTGAAAGACCTGAGTGAAAACCTCCTTCCTACTTTCTTGTGTTCCACAGGTGGGTCTGTGATGGGGGAGGGTTCTTGCATGAAAGAGGTATTGCTCGTGTCGGAGCTTCAGTCCCTCTGTGATGTGACCCTTGGACTTTCCACATCTCGTGTTTCCTCTGATAATGTGCTACAGCAAAGGTAAACATGTTGGTGGGCACTCTGTGTCCATGAGGATGGGGCAGTAGGGGAGGAAGGAGGGATTAAATTTGTTCCTGTGGCTGTAGTTTACCCGGACATCCCTGATGTGAGCTGAGGGGTAGCCAGCACCCTCCAGCACTTAAATGTGAAACTGAGGTGGAAGGGAAGTAAGAAGGAAAGCCCTCTCTTCTGCGTGGAACTCACTGATGGGGGCATCTCTTGGCTCCTGGGGAGCCTGGTTATGCTCTGGTTCCCACTTGGGTGAGGGAGCAGGGGGGCTCTGGGTGACAAGTACTGGCGGACTTTCAGTACCTGGCTGGGTGTCTATTTGTGCCTGGGAAATTTGCATCTGTGTCTCATGTTCCCTAATAGCTGGAAAAAGAACTTGTTTGGTGTTTCTACAGTAACAGAAAGATGCTGTTATGAGGGGGTTGGTGTGGGAAAAGTGTGAGCAAGGACTTGTTCTGTCCCTGCCACAGAGTCACTGTGTTACCTGATGATTGAGCATTGGTTAATCTACCTCTGCCTACCTGTTAGACTTCATCTTTCTCATATTGGTACTTGTTAAATGCTCTGAAGCATTTAGGGAAAAGACATTCACAGAGGAGCAGTGCAGTCACTCCTGTGGATTTTGCACCTCCTTTCATGGAGTGTTTCTGTTACTAATAACACTCCCCAAGTCACCGCTACCCTGAATGGTGGATAGCATCCTGCTGGCCTGTGGGTTTACTGTGTAATGTCTCACAAATGCTTTGAGAAGACGCAACCAGGTCAAACCCTCCTGTGCTAAGCACAGCCCTGAAGCAGCTAACAGGAGGGTAAGCCCAAACATGCAACCCACCAGCCTGTTTTCAGAAAGTATGGGGGCATTGTAGAGCCTGTAAGTCTGTAAGAGCTGAGCACAAGCATGTTAAAGACCTCAAAAAGCCATCTCTCCTTCTTGCCCACTGGCATTTACCCAAGAGCCTGGTATTTTCCTCCACATGCAGGTGTTCCAGCATCCCCCAGTCCAGACCCACAGTCCCAGCAGGTACCTCTGTCATTCAGAAAGATGTTGTGTTGTTCTGTTTCCCAGCAGAGCTGTTGCTGCAGCAATAAAGTGCAGATCTGACAGGGTGGCTTTGCCTTTCTCTTGTAAATCCTCTGGCAGGAGCCTGGTGTGATTCTTGCCAAATACCTCTGTAAGTGGTAGAAAGACCCAAGGGGGTTCAGGAGCAGGATGAATGCCCAGAGAGGTGGGCAAGCAGAGGTCAGAGATGGCCCTTCTTCACTGCGTATCAGAGATTTGTGTCACACAGATGTCTGCTGGAAGGCACCAGAGGCTGATCCCCTTGGCTCCCAAGTCAGATGGGGCACAGGAGCTTTGTGAGCTTGTCCAACGTGACCTTGCAATGGGCATGAGATGAACTTCACGCAGTTTTTCATCTTGCAATAGGAAAAGCACTTGTTTTGTTTTATTTCTATCTAGAAGTCATAGGAATGCCTAGATGTACATTTTTAATTTTTTCACTTTATCCTATGTTTGTGTTCCATGGGTCTCTAATTGCCATTTGATGACTGCTTACCTCCTGTGACAGGATGGAGTTACCCTGCTCTGATTCTGGGTGAGGCAGGGTGGCTGGTGTTTCTGCAGACAAGTGATGATATGTGTGAATACTCCTGGCAAGATCCTGCCTTCTGGATTGGACAAAGCAAATTCATCCTCGGAAAAAATCTATCCGGAAGGACAGGACCCTTTAGGAATATATAGTTATCAGTCTCTCTAATCTTAGGTGTCTATCACCTGTATCCAAGTTGTACAATATAGATGTCCAGAGGGGCCGGAGCTATTTAATAAAGCTGCTGCTATAGTTCTTTACATTAATACTGAGCTTGAGCACATCACTCCTGCGGTCAGTGGTCTGGAAAACTACATGCAGCTCTCAGACCCGGAGAGCATTCAGGATAATAAAAGAAGGGACAGGCTGAAGCAGGGCTGGAGGTCCTGACTGTCACCACTTGGGTCCCAGAAAAGACATTTCTCTGGTGCTGGGGGGTTGTCTTTGGCCTCTGTGGCAGCGGTTGGCTTGCTAGTTCCTAGTAGTTACCTAAACATATTTTGGGTTGTTGCAGCTCCTATTGTTTGTGATAAAGGGTTGGACAAAAGGTCCATTGATCAGGCGGTTCTTGCTATCCATCTCTGTCTGCCTCTTAAGGGTTTGTGGCTGCAGTGACACCGCGAAGCTGCTGCGCTAACTTGGGCTGGCACAACAAACCACCCTCACCAGGAGGAAAAAAGGTGCATTAGCGGCAAGTACGGGCTCATGGATCCGTTTTGCTTTCCCGTTGCGTGAATATGAGAGTCGCCGTGCGAACGGGGTGCGATGTGTGACAGGCTCGGCTGACTCGCTCTATGCCAAATTCAAAGCCAGTGCTGAACGGGCTCCCATGTTTTAGTTTAGGAGGGAGCAGCCTGTTGGGTTTCAGTGCACATGGCATTCAAGCCCTGCATGGGAGCCTGTTGCAGACAAAGATGCTGAATTTTATGAAAATAAAAATTAAAAAATTGTGGATAACTAAAAAGTAGAGGGAAACTCACTTCTGTAATAAAGCCCCTGAGTTTCTTAGGAAAAGTGAAACCCCTCCCGTAGTTGTTTTCTCAACTAAACTTCACCTGCTTTTCTAATAATGAAAAATGGTGTTTGGTACAATTAGACAGCATATGGGACATAGTCATATTTATGATATACTGTGCTTGTTATTTCTTTTACTGTGTCATATTCAAAATACAGACCACGTTACAATTGAAATTGCATTGCATGCAAAGATTCTTGCACTGACAGAGAAATGAAATACTTTCATCCCCTAAAATAGGAGGGAATAAGTTATTGAAAATAAAAAGCATCAATATTGCTAACGTGCACACAAAAAAGAAGGTTATATCTTGTGGCTCTGCAGTACAACTTAAATCCAGACATAATAATGCAGATACGCAAGAAACTTCTGTTTTAGAGAATTATCTGGGAAAAGTGGATGTGAGATTTCAATATAGATTTATTATAATGTAGCTAATAGAATGCAATATTAAGGACTGACAATAAAATTGGCCAGCAATAAATGGGGAAATACAGTTACCTACCATTTTAACTTAAAATAACTCAAATTGAAATAATTATTAATTTTATAGAAAGTGCAGGTTTTTTTCAAGTAATAGAATACAGGAGTAGCATTATGACTTTAAAAATTAAGATGTGTAAAAGGATGTTATTATATTTTCTTAATTATTTTTTTTAAATTGAGCTCTCCCTGTTCCTGACACCTGTTCCCAATCCTGTGGTTGGAGAAGATGGGCATGGGGCTCATCAGCTGGATCCAGGGACTTGTTCCCAGATTTGGTGGTACTTAAGTTCCAGCTGCGCTGAGTCCAGGGAGCTTTGGAACTCAGGGTGTGAGTGGTGTGTGTTGAACACAGGCAGGTAGAAGTCACCTGAGCTGGGGGCAAGGCCAGGGAAGAGCTGCCTCCTGGGCAAAAGCCCCTGTGTCCGGTTACAGTAAGATTGGAGCAGGAAAGGAGCCTGTGTCCACTTAAGCTAGTCTCGTCAGCTAGTCCAGTAAGCGTGGAAGTTATTAACTTAATTCAGATGGAAAAATTGTCTCGTGCTCCCACTCCAAAGGGGGAGTGTGATGGTTTGCTCCACATGATGAATGCGCGCGGTGGTGGCCCTACCTGCTGCTGCTCACCAACCTTCTGGCTCCTTCCTCCCATCTCCGCTCTGCCCTACTACACTGGTCTCTTCTGTCATCTCTCATTTGCCATCCCTCACATCCACAGGGTCGGGCGCGGGCCCTGCTGACGGCTCTCGCCGAGGCTCTCTCATCAACGATATGCACATCGGAAAGATCAAGGAGCGCTCTGACAATGGGGACATTGTGCCCAGATTTCTGTGCCCTGGCTGGGGAAGCAAGCAAGAGCCCCGTGTCCCCAATACCTGGAGATCCGTCAGCCGGATGATGTGGTCTGATGCGGCAGACGTGCAGATGAGGCATTGGAGAGAGGCTTTGGTGGGAGTGAATTCTGAGGGCTTTTGGCTAGTAAGATAATTGAGGGGAACAAAGCTGTCTGAGCAAACGGTGCGATAAAGGGGGTTCAAGATTTGAGGTCTCCTGTGCACACTGATTTGGAAAGCATGTGGCCGTGGAGGTGTCTCTAATACAAACTGAATACATGGTTTAATTCATAACTTGAAGTAAAACCTCTGCCTGGGGTTTTAGTGG
>VZRU01013799.1:335-28602 GCA_013398155.1 Pedionomus torquatus | reverse complement strand
AACAATCTTCCTTCAACAATGATTTATTATTGCCATAATTTGCCTTGGTACAATGAGCTGCGGAGAGTATTTCTGCACCCGGCTGACAGGGATTTGATGGCTCCAGGTTCCTATTTTATTTAGTCTTGAGCCTAATATGATTTGGTTACCCTCGCCCCCTCCTTCCCATCCCTCTCCTCCCTCCCCACCCAACCTTTTCTCATTTTGTTTTGTTTTCTATGAGTGTGTGTTTCACATAACCCTGGGCCGGCTGACAGCGCTTGTAAAAACCAGAAGTCGATCTTGCAGTGGCTTTTCACCATTAATCAAGCTGCCTGGAATTGGAAAGTAACACTGACAGGCTTTTATCTTGGAGAGAAGGAGGATGGCAGATGTATTTTATGGTGGATGAGCCTTCACGGCTTCTATTAGACTGGGACTTCAGTGGTACAAGGTGGTGGTTTGGGGGAGGAGGGGAGCGAGGGGGAGGAGAAGCTGGGGAGCAGCCTATAGATAAATAGATCCGTCAGTCAGGCGATGTGGAGGTCTCCAGGCGGCCAGCCATTGTAGGTGACAGAAAAGGCAATCAAAGACAAAACAAATCAAAAGGTACATCTTATCAGCAGCAGGCCAGCTGGACTTCCACCGCACTCGGAGGCCCCGCCGAGGGCAGGAGAAATTAATCGTGCTGTCGAGGCCAGAGAAATTGTCGCCGCTGAAGGTCCAAGTTCAGGCGAGCGGAGGTGGCCAACATTAAAGGAGAGGGAGAGCGGGGGGTGGGAGGAGAGGAGCGAGGATGCGAGTGCCGCCGTCCCGCCACCTCGCTCCCTCCCTCTCTCCCCCGGCCGCCGCGGGCTCCTGACAAGTGCATTCATCGTGCGATGATAGCTCGGCACCTATGATTGGTACCTTTAATAATATAGCCCTCGCTCAGCTGTCACCCTGAAAGAACAATTTTTCCTCCCGCTTCCCTCGATGCAAAGATACATCCGTAATGAGAAGGGTGACAGAAAGTGGGAGCGTGGGGAGCCAAGGAAAGTTTGGAAGAACATTAATCAAAAAGTGAAGCTGGAGGTGATGCTGGCTGTACAACGCACCCGTGTCTCCAGTGGGGAGCCAGCATCAGGTTTGATGTTCCTGTCATGTTCCCCAGCCCACGGTGCTTTGGGGTGCTCTCGGCGGTGGGGTGGGATCCTCTGCCCACCCTCACAGAGCACCACCATCCTCCTGCACAGCAGAACTGGTCCTGCTGGACAGGACTGGGCTACCACTGGGGAGTAGCCCCTTGCATAGGGAGTTCTTGGTGTAAATCAGCACAGTGCTATGCGTGTGCAATGGATTTATGGTGCAGACGGGCAAAGTTCCCTTTTTGCCTTCTCAGCCTGGAGAAAGAAAAATGTGGTTACGAGTCCTGTGAGTTTCCCTGCAGCAGGGACCTACTTGTGTCCTGCTCTGGGTCACTGGGACTCCATCCTTTGGGGCCAGACAGACTTGATTGCCAACCCCACCCTTAGCAGTGCTGTGTGGAAACAATCATGTTTCCCCGAAGGAGGAGTTTTGTCTCCCTGGGCATGATGCCCTCCTCTCTGAGCTGTGGTGTGGCTGGCCCCTGGCCCATCACGCTCTTATGGCTCCCTCTGTGTGGAAGGTGCTTGTGCGTTAGCCCAAAGTATTCCCAAAGCCCTGAGTTATGGACCAAGTCACAGTGTCCTGTTGCTAAAAGCCACTGTCCGCCTGTGGATCCACACCCAGCCCCACGTTGCCGTGCCCAGGGACATCACGGGAGATGTTTGAGGTCTCCTGTTGCAGTCACCCAGTGCCATGCACACCCGTGAAGTCACCACACTGTCAACACCTCTGAGCAATCGTGCCTGTGGGGGTTTGACTGGGGAAACTGGGGGGGGGGGGGTGTTTATATTCCACCCCTGGGGTAAAAGAGACACAGTCAGCCCCGTGCCGGCGGGCTGGGGGGAGCAGCAGGCACGTATGTCTGTGGGAGGCACAGAGGGGGCTCCTGTTTGTTGAATTTAGGGAACGTGTCTATTTTAATTTAAGGGATAAGTAGTGATGCCCTCAAACGTGGTTATCTCCTGTGGTTTTTAGCAGCTTTCCAGGCTGCCCGGCTCCACTCTGCGGTTGTCAGTCCTTCCCTGGGACAAAGCCCTTGGGCTTGAATTCTTTAGCATTAGTGTTTGGCAGTCAGTCCTCTCATTCTGCGTATTTGCTCTCTTGTACCTACAACTGATTTGCTAATCTGCATCTGTTTTTGTTTTTACCCTAATAAAAGTGAGGATTATATGCAGATCTGGATCAAACAGGTTTGTCTGTAAAAGCTGGGGGTGCTGGTCTCTGCGGTCCGTCATCCCAAATCCCAGAGGATCAGAAGGAATGCAGGGAGGGTTAGGCAGCATTGCTAGAAGTAGTTTGTTCTACACAGTTTCCAAATATTGAATGGTGATTACTTTCTGCTTTCTCCATGAAAGCAGATGACTTCTACAGACAGCAGTTGGTGGGTGTGTGAACCATATGGCTGGGATAAATGTTGGTAATAAGTGGTGGTGAAAATAATCCTGGAGGGACATTTCCCTGAGCTGTACCAAAGAGTTGAACCCAGAATGGATAAGCACAGCTCAGCCAGGGACACAGAGCTCTGGTCTCCACACAGACCTCCTTAGCAAGAACACAATGGAAATAGGTCCTGAAAAAGTTGCCGTGGACGGTCCAGGGACAGGAGCTTTGGAGCCACGTGCTTAAAGGGTGAACCCTCCATGCATCCCCTGCAAAGATGACACAGATGGGTTTTGCTAGTGTGAAAATGAGGAAAAAATGCTTTTGCCTGGTAGCATTTTCTGCATTCTGTAGACTGGTCTCCATGTCTGGAGCTGTAAGAACAGGGATCTCTTAACTCAAATGCCTGAGATGATTTTGAAAACTAACCTGCAAAGCCTAAGCTTCACTGAGACCTGAGCTCCTTCTAGACACAGAGGTGCTTTGGGAAAATGTGAACCCAACATCTATGTTGCTGAATTTCCACTAATGCTATAAACCTTAGCATGAGAGCCCCTGTACATCTGAAGCTTGAGTTTTGCAGAGCTACTGTATGTTTTTAATTCTCATGTGCCTATGTTCTCTAAAATATAAGTGCACAAAGTAATGGGTGCTGGGAAACTGAAGAGAATGACTCATTGAAGGGTGTAGCGTAAATCAGGAATAGAGTTGGGTCTTGAAATATCAGGATCTGACTCAGAAGTTCATTTCAGCTGCTATTTCTCCAGTGGAAGGATGCACTGTGTGTGTGACTCAGGCTTGGCTTCATGCTTTCAGAGCTTATCATGAGGTATAGGCTGTATCCCTGGACTTACTGCATCTACAGGGGCTTGTGACCTGGCAGCAAATCTTTGCCAGGTGGTTCCATCCAAATCAGTAAACCTGGGAAGCAAGTCCTTTTCTGGTGCAAAAAGTTCTCATGCTGGTGTTACTCTCTAGGCTTGGCCTGAATACTAACTTTTTGGAGTTAAAAACCAGGTCTGTCAACCTGCACAAACATTCTACATGCTGCTGGGGGAACAGAGCCTCAAGACTAAAGTCCTAGGATATGTGATGATGCTGACATGCAACATGTGCAGTGCAACCTGTCTGCTGAGAAGCTGTTGCTTCAAATTGTACCACGCTGCTTGGGCAGGTACACAGTGTGAGTGGCCTGAGTCTGAAATGGCCAAACAGATATTACACCCATCCTCACCTCCACCTAGGTCCACAGTAGCCTCATAGCAATCAGTGTGGGTTTGTAACGATGTAAGCAAAGCCAGGGTTCTATTTATAATGTAGGTAGGGTGAATTATACAACAAACCAGGTTTAAAAGTGCTTTCTTGGTCTGTGGTTAATCTCTTGCTAACTCAGTGAAGCACCAAAGAATTAGGCACTGCATGAAGTCTATCCAGAGAGGTTGTCATCTTGGGCAAGATGCATTTAAACATGAGATGAGGTCATGTTTGCATCACATCTATGGTTATGGCAGAGCACACACACATTACAGTATTTTGATTGCTTTTCCAGATGGAATCATATTGTCCTTTAATCATGTTAAAGAAATCAGGTTATGAGCTGGCTGCTGTAGCACTGTTTCCACTAAGAATGTCTGTCTGCAAACATCTTAATGAAATGGGGAAACTACTCAATGCTGTTGAATTTGCGGTGTAGAAATGACTCAGTCTTTGGTGTCCTGCTCTTACCACTAGACAATACTAATCTTCTGGCTCTTATAACAGTATGTATTGAACTTCTTAAAGCATCTTAGGATAGCAAGCCCACCTCCACCCTCTCGATGTGCTGCCTAGTGTTCTTTCTCTGCTCCTCAGCAGAAAGCAGAGCCCTTGGACTCTGACACATCTGCTGGACATCAGTAGGGCTAAGAGACGCCAAAGTGTTGTCTCTGCTCCTCTCTGGCTCTTGATGTAGTAGGAGCTGGGCTGTGTGCAGGGTATTACTGTGATCGCTGTGTTTCTATTTAGAGAGGTGAGGGTCAGTCTCTTCTTCCAAGTAACAAATGATAGGACAAGGGGAAATGGGCTCAAGTTGCACCAGGTTGGATTTTAGGAAAAATTTCTTCACTGAAAGGGTTATCTAATGCTGGACCAGGCTGCCCAGGGAAGTGCTTGAAACACTTTCCCTAGAGGCATTTAAAAGACAAAAGACAGGCAGACTTGGTGCTGAGGGATGTGGTTTAGTGTGGTTCAGGCAGTGTTATGTTAATGATTGAACTCAACGATCTTAAAGGTCCCTTCCAACCTAGATGATTCTATGTGCTCACAGTTGCCCCATGGAGTGCTTTTGGTCCTGCTCTTGCTCCCTCCCTGCTGGAAAGGGGCAGCAATTGCCTGTGAGACAACTGGGAAATAATTTCACTATGGCTGAATTTTTCCTGGCCCAGCCTGCAATGCTGTAGCTGGCCAAAGCTCTCATCTCCTTTCCCTCCTCAGCAAAGGTCAGCACGGACCCATCCAAGCTTTTGCTGGAAGTGTCTCAGCAGCACATCCCACATCTCCCTGCAGCCTGCATGGGATGGTTGGTGGAGGTCAGAACTGGGAGCCTATTGCAAAACTTACTGTGACACCAGATCATGGAAACCATGGGGATTTTTAACAAGAGACTTCAGTCTAAACGGTTTTGTGGTTTGTTGTTTATCTTCTCCCAAAGAGTGCAATGTGTTTTCTAGCCTCAGAAGGTGTCTTTCAGAAGCTGGGGTAGCTAGTCACCAGGAATGTCCCCTATTAAGAGCTGCATTTGACACCAATATACTGCCCATCTTCACTGTAGAGATAGGAAGCTTTCTAGGACAGAAATGATCCCTCTCTGTGTGGGCATGCAGCATCCCAGGCAATGGAGTCTTGGCTCCAGCTGGGACCTCCAGCCGCATCCAGGAAGCAAATCAAGGAAACAGCATGTGCTTGGCAGATGTCCGATTCAGGCCAGACATGAGGTTGCTAGACAGCCTCAACGATCTTTTCTCATATGCTTCATCTTTGTTGCAATGCTCTGGGTCTCAGTTCAGTTGCCTGAACACAGGCCTTGAGGTGAGGCTTGTTCCTCTGGGCCTCCACAGCATCTGCAGGGGGTTGGCAGCTGTGACACATGGAGCAGCATCTGCAGTGGCACTTGAATGCTCTCCTATGAGCCCCTTCATCGCATGCTGTGGTTTCATGTGCGGCTGCTGCTCTCCCTGGGCAATGTCTTTGCTTTTGAAAGCGAGCCTGGAGTATTCTGTGATCCGGTGATGCTGATCTCGCTGTTCTTGACCACAGCAGTGGACTCAGTTGGGGTCCCTGGGAAGTCACAGGTTTGCCTGGGAGTAAAATCCGTTTTGCCACCTGAGATGGCACGACATTGTCAGTGACCACTGTTGTATCTGAGGGGGAATAATTGCCCAGGAAGAAAATGGCAAGTGGAGCATCAAAGGGATAAATCACTGACCCAGAACAAAACTATAATGGTCACAAGCATGATGAGCACCCCATCAGGCACAGCTTGTAGTGGCTGAGGGGTTTCAGCGCACTGGGGAACTGGTGCTTGCAGGGATGGTGCCCCAGGTGTAGGGGATCAGGCACACACTGGGAATGCTGCTTTTGTTCCTGCTTATGCTTGGCAAATGGCCTTTGCCACTGAGAGAGCAGAGTCACCCCAGCAGCTGTCTTTGATAGCCCCTGTGGCTTCCACCTTCCCATGGGAGACAGGATCCACGTGGGCCAAAATCAGGGGATGTGGCAAGTAAAATCCCAAGTTGTGCATTTCCCGCTTTTCACTGCAGGTTCAAAGATGTGAGTTTTCTTTCTTTGGAAAAGAGAAGGCAAGCATCAGCTGCAGATGTTGAGAGGCAGATGTGAACGTGCTCTTTGCTTCCTTTCCATCCCTCGCCCCTTCCTATGCCTGCTTTCCGATCTGAAACTTGCTCAGTCCCTCTTCTTTCTCCTTGTTTGCCTGGTTTTAAACCATAAAACTCTCAGAAGGTGTGGTGGCTGCCAGGAGAGTCACAGGGCTGTCTGCCAGTGGAGAGGAGCAGCAGCAGAGCTGGGGTCTGGTGCATAGTTTGGAATCGGGGCTGGGACCCCAGCAGAGCCATGCAGGCAGCACCATTACAAGGTCAAGTGAGCAGCCTTAGATCTTCTCCTCTTTGGAAATCCTTAATCAGCACCCCCAAAAAAACCCAAGCGAGGGCTGCTGAAAGTATTGTTTGTAATAAAAATAAATTGGTTCCTAATTTTTATTGTTTATAAGTCTGCTTTTTCCCTGGCCTGTTAACTTAATCAAAATCTTCCCTCTAAATAAATTCTGCTGTCGTAACCTTGCCCACTCCCAGGATAACGGTGCTGTCTCTTTGCCTGGTGTTAATGACTTGCTTGGATGCGCACAATTAAATTATGTACGATGGTGCAGAGGCTCCAAAGCTATTAATCAGTGAGATGAGATATGGATGGTGAACAGAGAGCCCAAAGTGTATTGATACCCAGCTCCCAGAACCAACACAGATCTGGGCGATTGCATTTGTTCCCTTTAAAGGTATCTAAATGTTAGGTAGGAAAAGTTCATCTTTGCTTTTGGGCACTCTGAGGTTGTATGGGAACAGTGGAGTTTATTTTAAACTCCTGCTGGTAATGACTTTTACCAAGGCATCCTCTGCCAAACCAAGAAAAAAGCATCATTGTCTTCACCTCTCTGGGGCATTTCCCACCCTGAGGAACGCTGATGATGTATCTCACACTCCAAGTGTGTGTGTGGGCATCAGCACAGACGAAGAGTTGCCTAAACGAGCATTTTGCTGGCCCTGCCCTGGTGCTGAGGGTGCAGGGTCTGGAACAGGTCACTGCCTTAACGCCAGCGCTTCCTCTGACCGTCCTGCATCCCTAAGGCAAGGTTGCATGCTCCCCTTGTGCCTGCTGCCCTTCAGCACAGCCCGTACCCCCGCTGCGATCTGCTGCCTGCACCCCAGTGCTGTTCCTTGGTGGCACCCCGGTTTTAAACAGTGAAGGCCAACAAGAGAGAGGAATCATGACATTTTTCCATCTAGGGCATCTGGACCAGTTTTTGAGATGGAAAGTTTTTAGGGTGTGGGTGATTTTCTGTTTTCTCCACATCAGTTGGCTCCTTGCTGGGTCGGTTTTCAGAGTACCTCTCATTTTTTCCCAGTGAAGGTTAATTGTGTTTTAGATGCTTTTGGCCACGTGTAAACTAAAGATGCCGCCTTTTCTGACCTCAGTATGTATAAAGATGGGAAATCAGCTTTCAGTCGCTACCACGCTGTGGCATCTGCACAGGAGGCACGTACGCTGGATTTATGTGTATCCGCTGTCTCGGAGCAGGATCCGAGCGTGGCAGCGCTCCACGCTGAAAGGAAATCACAGCTTATAATATTCAACTGGTTACTATAACCCCCACCCACCCCAGGTTTAATATTAGAACTATTTTTCACGTTGAAACCGAAATAGTACAAAATATGGGCTTGCTGTAATTGTTGTTAGATTATGTGTCACCCTGATAAGATGTAACAAATATTTTCCTACACAGCAGGGCCCGTTTCCCTGCGAGTAATGGATGGAGAAACTTCTCATAGTGTGCAGGCAATCGGTCGTAAAAACTTCGCTTAGAAGATTAATGCATGAAGTGCAACCTTTGTGGAAAATAGGAAGAAAAGAATTAAAATAATAGTTTGTTCTTTCACATTTAATATTAATAACCGAACTTACTTGGTGGGAATGTTCCTTGCTGCATGTGCCTTCCCACTTTAAGGGGCAGCTTTGTGTCAAATAAGCGTTGGTGGGTTTTTTGAGGTCCTTCAGCAGCAGCTATTGTGTATGGTGCGGTGAGTCTTTGAACAGAACTATTTTTATCGGTAATATGAAAGACTATTTTCATGGGCAAAGCTCTGACACCAATAAGTCTACTGGACGTCACTTAATAGGCTAGATAAACACTGGCTCGCCATTTAGCGTAGAAGGATTTTCCCTTTATATCATGGCTTTATGTCTTTTGTAGACACTTAATGGCCGTGAGAGAGATGGCGCCTTGGGAGACAGCTCTCCACAACTGGTGGACGGTCAGAGACGAAGCAGGGGGGGTGTTTGCTGCTGTACGAACATTAACGTGCACAACTGAGAAGTGAGGCCCAGGATCGAGTTCCCTCAGCAGCAGAGGTGAGTGTTTAGGAGGAGCACGTCAGTAGGTGGCCCTTCCTGAGCAGACCCTGCGCCCAGTCCTCCCATTGCCAGTTGGAAAGTCCTTCCTCCTTTCTGGGGGTTGTCGGGTACCAGCCACAGAGCGGTGGCTGGGCCTGACTTGGCAGATGTACGGACGGTCTTACATGATGAAGCAATGATTTTTATTTCTTTTTTTAAACTGCTCAAGGTTTGGGGAAAATGCCAATTTAGATTGATTGCTGTTGCCTTCCTCCCCGTGTGTATTTTGAGATCTTGTTTTCTTCCTAAAGTACACTTCTGTACTTGCAGTCAGTCTCGAGTGGCAGGCACCATCAGTCATGAAGTCAGCAATGAAACTAGGGTCAGATGGGACTGCTAATCTTCAGCGTGTGGTGCACAGGTCACTTCTTCCTAGGTCTTCGCTTGCTGCCTGGGCTCCGGTAGGCTATCCAGCCTCAGCTTTACAGAGCATCGCTTGTTTTGCCACTTGTGAGAACAGATATTTCTCCCCAGTTTTACAGAGCTTGAATTTTTATGAAGAACATTTTGTGAGCAAAGACATAACGGGTTTACCAAAGGAGAAACAGGAGTTTCTGCTCTCTCTTGCCAACGGCAGGCTGTGGGAACAGTGGTCCTAAGATTTCAGTGTTGCAGGAAGCACCAGCCTTCACTGCCCCAGCAGGTCTTTTGCTGCTGTGTGAACAGAGATGAATTTATCAGTAAAAAGCCAATGCCATCAAGCCTTGACTGGGACTTTGAACAGCTCCGACATTCAGAATTATTTAGGGCTTATTCAAACTTCTTCTAAATTGATGTTAGATCTTTCACAAAATGCAAGGAAAAATGGTATTTATATTCTTAAATAACTACATTCATCATTGCCAAGAACTTTCAAGTTGCATCAGGAGAAAATAAAGGTTCGATTTTGACCGCACAGCAGCTTAATTCACCAGGTCTCTTTCTGTCATGCCCCAGCACTAAAACCGAACATGCCATCCCACTGCACTAAGGAGAGATTTTAGGAGCGCTGTGGAAATTAGTCTGATGGTGTAGCTGCAATCTTTATTTATTTGGAGTCAGTAAGAGAGAGGGTTTTTAAGTTTGAAAGCAGGATTGCTCCTTGGCCAAAAAATATTCACAGATAAAGCAAAATTCATTCACTAAATATCTCTGTCACCACTGTTTAGTTGCAGATGTAGAGAAAGGAGTAGATAGATTATTTAAAGCACAAAAGCTAATTAGGGTTGGCTGACAGAGTACTGAATTTTACTTTGAAGAATGGGGCAGGTTTTTACATGACTGAGATGGTAGAATGTGATCAAAACGTTATTAAATCCAAACCATCCAGCTTCCTTCCAGCTCTGCTTTTCTCCCCCAGCAGTCTCTGCCATCCAGTCCATGTTTTTTGGAGCCGAAAAATCTTTAGCTTCAGCACAAGGAAGAGACAAGTCTCCAGAGCAGATGGGGGCGAAGACAGGGGTTTTTAGCAGCTGGACTCCTTCCCCAAGCATGACCGAGACCGAGTTTACCATCAGTTCTACTGTCAGAGTTCTGCAATGTAACAAGGCATCTGATACACAGCAATTAAGCCCCATAAATGTATTTTATACGAACCCGTATGCTGTGGCTCTGGGAGGACTTTAGCTTCTCTAACTACCAGGAATCCATAAAAGAAAACCTCTCAGGAAATCACAATGAATAACAGAGGTGCTGCTTACTTTTTTTTTTTTAAGAAAAAAAAATGAAAAAAAGAAAGAAAAAAGCATTGCCAGTGTCTGTCTAATGTAATATTACTTAGATTCTCCTAGTGTGAGGAACCAGTGACTTTCTCTGAAGGATTCATGGGTTAATAGCTGTACATTTCATACTTTTCAGAAAGACTCTTGTTTAGGAACATGGATTAAAATTTGTGATGAGCTAAAAGTATTAACTGAAAACTTATCTTCCCCACTTCGTAGCTACTAAAAAGAAGACTGTATTCAAAATTGGCATCCTGTGACAAATTATTATTTATTTCCTTCCTACCTTACCCTAAGAACACTTATTTAAGTGAATATGAAGTATTTTAGATCACTAAGCGTTCTAATAAACAATGTGAGGTTAGTCACTTTATAAAGCTTCTACATTTTTTCCCTAGTTCATCCATTTACATGGTTACATAGATTTGTATTTCAGTGTTACAAGGATCTTAATCTGTAAATCATTTATCCTCAGAGCGCTGTGAAGCAATCCAGTATCCACACTTCACAAAACAAGGAAGCACACTTTGAGAACAAAAGCCTAAGGCTAAAGTCATACAAAATCTGTGTGCAGAGCAGGACTGAATTTTTAGTTTTGTTTTTCCTGATTCCAGGTTATCAAGAAAGTAGGGACAGAATATAGTGAGAAATTGGCTAACCATGATGGAAAACAAATTTTATTTATCTGCTTTAAGGAAACCCAAAGAAAGGATAAGTTACTCTGGAAGAAAGGCTTTCAATAGGGCCAAGATTATTCTTATGCTTTTCTGCATTCTCCCAAGAAGCCTTCAGAAAATAAAAGAATACCAACAAAAAAATGGACACTTCAAAAACATCCCATTGCTATTTCTTTCCTTTGCTGTAGATCTATTTTTGTGTTGCAGATACGTTTTACTCATATTTGGCTTTGTTAATTCCAATCTTTGACTGTTTCTTTAGGCAGGTCAACAGCTAGGGCAAACACATGCAAGCTTCCTATATTCTTGAAATGTTTTATTATAAAGCACTTCAGACAAACTTTGATTCCAAAACCAAAAAAAAGTTCTCATCTGTAAAAGGAAACTATTTTAAAACAATATTCATAAAGAAAATAGGCTGTTCTTAAGCATCAACTTCAGTTATGATTCAACTTCTGTAATAAAATCTAAAGACAGAACTGATGGGTCAAGAGCTATTCACTTCATATATATTCATAGAAAGGAGACTAAGATGTTACACAGACATCATGGAGCATCTTACTGTTGATAATGAAACAGGAACACTTAATAGTTAATTCTGGCCTGACAAAGCAGTCCAACATTTAAATATTTTTCAGTCCCAAAAGAGACAAACCATTAACATTTCTCGTTCAATAATTAAGCCAGCCCTGGTTATGGGTTAAAGCCCCTTCAAATCATCTAACGTGATAAGCTCTTCATTTCATGTACTTCTCCTGTTGGTCAGCCAGGATTTTTGCTGAGGATTTGGCATCATAGAAAAGTTCATTTATTTCTTCAATATGCTCTTTCTCAATGCTGTCTTTCCCATTAATCTTGGCAAGCAGGTTAGCTGGGGTCAGTAACTGCACAGCATACCTGTGATCAGACAGAGATGAATGAATAATTACAGCTCAGTGCATCCCAGTGAACTGAATATATGTAGGGGAGGGAGATTTGTTAGGAAACATGCAGCTCTATCAGCAGTATAAAATGTCTGCAGGACCCTCCAGCATGTACATACCTTAAAGCGGGAAAGAGGAGCATTAACACTCTTTCAAAAAGTGAGCATGGTTTATAATAGATCCCATTACTGTATGGGAGCAGGCCGTCTCACTTCCAAGTGTGAGTTATCCGACAGTGTTTTCAGACCCAGCCATATTTAAGAGAGAAGCCACCAGAGCTTAACTTACCTTAAGGTTGTTTTGGTACCGATTTCCCCAAGATGGTTTAGAGCTTCTTCACTAATATTAATTCCTTCTGTCTGAGCACGAAGTTTTATGATCTGTTGGGGTGAATGAGTAAATAAGGAAGCAGCCCAAACAATTAGCATGCTCCACTACTCAGCTTAGTATCTGGAAAGTGTGTCATCTTAGAAATGAGACGTGCTATGAAATGAGATGGTGTGGGGAGTTATCCCAGTGTTATTTAATTCTAAACTAGAATTTGTGGAATTTTGTCTGAATAGACAAATATGATGCTAAAAAACTGATTATCACAAAAGGCAGGAAAAGGAACATGTCTGGACTACGAACCCTTCATGCTAATTCTGTGTTGTTAGCAAAGTATATCTGCTAATAAGGAGCAAAGTATGAGAACTTATACAAGAAAACGGGAAAAGCGTGCAGGAAGTGACAGATGGAGTCTTGTGGTCAGCTACATCAATTAGTTACTGAATTTTGCAGTGCACCATTGGCACTATACAGCAGAGTCCTCCAAAAAGCCCTACAGAAAGCTACGCCCTTTCCTTAGCAGCTCACAACACACTTTTTATTCAATTGACAAGAAGATAGTAAAATAAATCAAAAAGTTACTTTCTATGATTCACCTATTCTTGCAAGAAGAAAAAAAAAATCGCTAAGAAGAATCTAATCTTTCGAGAACAGTCTCAGGCTTGTACCAGTTTGAAGATCTTTACAAAGTTGGAGAGCAAGATATCACCAATAAGCCTGAGCATACAAAGCTGTAACAAAAGTGGCACAAGTCTCTCGGTAGTCGGTATTACCAGCTGAGTGATAAGGGGCAGACTGGATAATGATGTTGTGTTGTAGTGCTGAGATAACTCTGGAACTGCAAGCCTCATATAATACAGGTATTTTTCACTTTGGCAGCTTTGTAAACAAGATATCAAGAAGCACTCGTTTAAATTAAAGCCATAAAAATGCGCTAAGGGAGTCAGAGGCGGGGAACAGAGTAAAAGAGAGGGGCCTGAAATGGCAGGAAGTTGTGGTAAAATATTAATGCTGAATATTGGCAATGCTGCTGCAAATTGCAATTTGAAATTGGGGATCTTTTTTTATCTTTTAGAGCAACGCAAACATCACTTTCCATTCATTCAAATACTGCTACTTTACTCTTCCCCTTCTAGAAACAATGTGTCTTGAATGCCACATCTTTAACAACTTTTTTTAAATAACTTTTTATCTAGCAACTGGGTAGATCATTACTAAACGATTGGGGCCCCATCCATTAACCCAGCAAATACATACATAAATAAGTTGCTATGAAATAGCAACTATGAGTTGCTATGAAATAGGAAAAGAAGTGTTTATCAGGTAAAATACATTAGGAATAAAAATCCTAACAATAGTCCCAGTTATAACCTCTCTGTCTAACAGCAGGCATATATGCAAAAACGTCTGATTTCAACGGTAGCTGACTAGAATCTGCATAAAAGTGAATTTTCTCCCTATTCTGGTTGCACTAAGGTAATTGTGGGTCTTGCTATCGAAGCAGAGCTATAAATAGTGGGATTTCTACTTTTTGTAGAACACGAAGAGAAATATTTTGAACAGGTTGTGAACAAACTTTCAGAAGGCAACTGAGCAATTTTTGTGCTGATGAACAAATTGATTGTGAAAAGCCAAGGCAAAGAGTCTCACGCAGAAATATCAGCAATGAAAACTTCTGAGCATAAAACAGGAGCAAAGACAGAAAAATTTATGGATGTCTTATTTTTAAGCCACCATAATTTCATTTAGCTAGAAACCAAGGTAAGTGTAATAGCTCTTCCTCCCAAGAGAAGTCGTCATTCAGAAGTTTTATCTTAAAAGGACAATGAGATTATCTCACTGTAGGAACACGTTTTATGGAACATAATGCCTGGACTCTATTTTTAGCTTTAGGAAATGCTACTGCAAAAGAGTGGAGAAGGAGAGTGCAAATCACAGCACTTACCCAGCTTTTCTGAAAATCAACAATTCAGAAATGAGCTCTTTAACAGAGTATTACCTGCATGATAATACAGCACACTAGGCAGGTATTAGATATAGCAACCGTAGCAAAAAGTAACTGAGTACATACTCCTGCATAGGGAAATCCAGAAAACAGTCTTTAACACCTCCAGACTGAGTAAAAATCATGCTTTAAAATTTGGTTTGTATGCAGCCAAAACATAATCGTATTAGTGAATCACTGGGCTGCTTCTATTGTAATCTATGCCAGAAAGCTTTAAAGTGTCCTTTTAGGTATGAAAAAAAATCATCTTAAGAATGGCTCACAACAGCCATATGTGAAAAGCTCCTCAAACCAAGTGAAATGAAGCTCTGCCTCTACGTTTATATTCGATAAATGCCTCGGCTTCACCTTGGCACTTATCCAGCAGCAGGAGACTATTATCTTGTGACAACGCTCTCTTCCATTGACACTATCTCTTAAATAATACAAAGAATTGACATGATAAACCGTAATGTCTTCTGCATTGTGTCACTGCACAGCATTGAGACGCTAATGAGGGGGATCTTTGACACGATGCATCATAATGGCACCCAAGCATTATAATCGATACACAATACATTGCGATGGCCCCACAGGAAAAGTTTCAGCGATTCAGAAGCGTATCTCTGCAACACCTACTGTGCTTACATTTCCAAACTTGACTAGGAGCATGAAAATCCTCCCAGTTGCAGGAGACAGTCCTCGTAGGTTAAAGCTATAGTACGGGGCACAGAGGCAAAAAGGCAGTGTGTCAAGTTGCCTTCCTCAATCCTTCTCAACTCGTAGGTGAAGGAACTGCTTGAAGTCTGGGACCAATGATCCCAAAATGTTACTCTTCATCTCATACCAACTGAAAAAGCACTACCTGCTGGAACCTGCAAACTCTGTGGAAAGCGCATCTGTGCGGGAGATGAGGGTCAACAGTGATTCATGCTACTGCATGCAAGTGAGCGCTCGCTTTCAGCTTTAGACCGGCTTACCAATACAAGTCATCAGTGGGTACAAACCAGACACAGAAATTGCATGCACATTTTTAACCAGATTACTGTAAAGGGTCACTAAAGCAGCATGTGCTCAGGAAGTGGTAAGCTTTCTGGCACAAACCATGATGACCACAAAGTGTCAAAAAGCTCTGTGGTAACAGAATATACAGAAACATGGCAGTTATCCCAACAGACTAGAACTCCAGAGACTTTTTAGAATTTCTCTTAAAATGCTGTGCATACCTGCTTCATTTCTTGGGGAGTATACAACATGGTTCGGATAATCATCACTCTATCCAGCAGGTCCAGTGGTATTCCATGAGGAGATACTACATCCTCCGTGCCTCTAAAGGAGAAACCAAACAGAAAGAGATTAGATACTATTCTGAGTTCAGTACGTTAATTATACTAAAATAAATTGTGAGTGACTACACGTCTACTAGTTTACAATTCTTGTGCATTCCCATAGACAGACACTCCCCAGGTAGAGACAGCAAATGTTCTATCTGAAGCTTATCCTGGACAGCCCAAGGAAAACAAATACTATTTCTGGAGCTCTTAAACATGTCACTCAAAAATACTTAGAGGTGGTGCTTTCCTTCATGTTTATTTGCATTGTACCTTACAATACAGTCTTATCTAATGTTCTGAAGTATCTCCCAGCAAGGAAAAAAAAAAAAATTATTCTTACTAAGTTGTTTAGCAGTATCACTAGAAATTATGCACATTATCATCCATTTGGAGAACATCCCCTCTTGATGAACAAGCCACTACCCTGTCCAAGCTTTCTCCCAGTCCTTTCAGTGAATACTGCAGTGGTTTACATTCTATGCTTGTAATCCAGCAAATTGAGAAGTGGATGTCTGCACGTGAAAGAGTGCAGCATCTAGGCCCCCCAACCATTTTTTTTGGCTGATGTACAACACTCAACAGCAAAGGCCACAAACACACCTACTCTTGGTTTTCCAAGACCACCACAATTTGCTGTGAAGTGAGAGTGAAAGATAGCCAGATTGCATGAGATCTATAGAGATTGCAGGTAAAAATGGTGAAGTGCTGGCAGAGAACTACAATTCTAAGTTCAGTGCTAGTATTCAGGCACTGCAGCTTTGGTCATGATCTTCCTTTTGGAAATGAATCAATATACCCTACAATCAATTGTTGTACTCTTGAGTAAATGGTGTTCTCTCTGAAGTGATTCCTTCTCATAAGGTTACAGAATCAACTACACTATACAAATAATTTTTCCCCCAATGCTTTTAAGAGCCATCAGCTGGCAAATCAGCACATTGCTAACTACTTGAGATAGCAGCATACAGTTTTAAGGACTTAATTTAGCAAAATAAGATACAACTATCCTATGGAAATCTTCATTTCTTAAATCACATTTTTTTTCTTAAGAAGATCTGCAGTGAATCCACCCTGACAGATCTGTATTTGCTCTACTTTCACAAGACAGCCTTTTTATGCCTTTGCAAAGGGATCACTGCAATGTCCACCCTAAACATTTTTGAAGGGCTTATCACCTTAACTTCTAAGCATGCAAACAGAGAAAGTTTAATACCAGAGGAGCCGCTAAGAGGGAAAAGAATAGCTGGTCACGCAGCTGAAATAAGGCAATTTAAAGAGTAGCAATCATTGCTAATGACAGCTTGTTTAGACATAATTAGACCTAGACCACAAATAAGCAGTAGAACTTAGGGAAGAATTTGAAAGAGGAGAGCATGTTTACTGAACATGTAAAGAATACATTGTATGGGTGCAAGATATTTAAGTGGAGGCATGAACTAGAGTGGAGATGAAAAACAAGTTAGTTGGCAAGACTGAAGAATCACAAAAAGCCAGACCAACATAGGAAATAAAGGGTAGAGAGAGGCTGAACTGTGACATACTTTGATAGAAAGAACAGAAAACTTAAGCCTGATGCAATGAGGACCGCAAACAGCAAAATGACCCACAAAAAGCAGGAAACTATGATATTAGAAGTTTGTAGCCCTGGTGCTTTTGATGTCCCTAATGAGCAACCAACAGATGCATTGAGATATCCAATGAGGAAGGTAATTGTTACAGATCACTCAGTAAATAAGACAATTCAAAATCTGTTAGAGGAAGAGGGATGTATCAGTGGAAATAAAAGGAGGAATTCTATTCTACTTTAACTTAAGTCAGCCTGGTGTTAAACGCCTGTCCCACTGTGAAGCTCACAACAAGTTCTAAAGCACTGATGCAGCTTGTAAATCAGGGATTATCACAGGTGTCAGTATCAGAGGCAAAGGCCTTCAGAGATAATAAGTCTGATACAGCTAATTCCAAGGTTTTTAGACCAATGTAAACTGAAAAATTCAACTTAAGACATCATACCTGATAACACAGTTTCCTCGATTGGAAGCAAAGATGACAATAGGGGAAATGGAAGATTCCAGTGCTCGGTGCAGATACGTGAAACATTCAATATCCAGCATGTGAACTTCATCTACAAAGAGTACACCTGGGACTAGCTCAGCAATGCCTTGATCAATATATTTATTTACTACCTTATTTATCTCTCCTCGAAGTTTGTCTGAAAAAAAAAAAAAAGAAACTTAGTTGTTCTGCTAGGGAACTATAAGTTGGTATGAAAGACTTAAACTAAGTAAAAATCTCCTTGAATTTTTTCATGGTTTGGTATCTTACCCCTACAGGGAAATATCTCTATGACACTAAAATTCTGTGGCATTCAGTATTGCATTGGGGAGACATCTGTCTGCATCTGTAGCACTTCACTGGGCTAGTCTGTCCTCTCACTTGGCTTGTGAAAAACTATGATTTTTTTATGGGTCAGGCAAACCTCCGTTTAAAACATGAAACTTAACAGTTTCCAAGCATGGCTGAAAAGAACATCACTGAAAGAACAAAATATTGCTCCTGTATGTCAGCAAAGCAGTTGTGTTCAAGAGCAACAAAAAAAAAAGGCCTATATAAACTTTGGTGAACATATGGATCTCAAAGCTATGCAAGATGTTGCATGGATGTTACATTAGAATAAGCAAAGTGACCTCTGGAACAGAAGAAATACTTCAAAAGACTGCCAATCAAGTTAGGTATTGAAACAGACTTTGATCTAAATTTAGATAGTCACTTACTGAAACATGTATTTCAAAGCAAAAAGGAGAATAGATCTTTCTGCAGATTTTTGGTTTGTAGGTAGGGAGAGCTGCAGTGTCTTCTTGGTGTCTAAACCAAACCAAGGTTAGTCTTTTTCCGCTCCATAGAAATTCAGTACGGTTGCTTCCCATAAGCACACATCTTAATAATGCCTTTTAGATTTTTTGTTGTTGTCGGTTTGTTTGGCTGTTTGTCAAGTGTGAACCTCACACTCTCTGGCAGGAGTGTTTTGATAAAGGGGGGTGGCACTATGTAGTAACCTCTTTCTCCCCAGGAAGACTGGTGCAGAATACAGTATTTCATTACTCCATGTGTGAACCAATTCTATGTTGGACTGTTTCCAGCCATTGCAATTCTAGCAGCTGTAGCACTGCTTTTTGAAATCCAAATATTTATGAGTAAGTGCTATGTAGATGTTCACTTAGAGATGGTACACGAATAACCCTATTTTTAATGCTCTTCTAACTGGCAAACATACAGGTTATATTGGTTTAAAAATATCACGTAGGATTCATACCAGTAATTTCAGTTTTCTTAGGCTTCATTAATTGCCCCATCATAGAAAGGATGTCTTGTCCGCCCTAGGAGAAGAAAGTTACAGATCAGCTATGAGATCTCATAGTGCGCACATACCACCAGAATTTTATAAATCAGAAACTGGCTAACAAAGTTGTTACTTGTGCTTAACTTGATACTTTATAAGAGCGGTGGTCAATAATCTGTCAAAGACTAGGTCACTGGACTGCAGCAGCATTCAGCTACCTCCTCACCCTTTCTTTAGCCACGTTCATTTGGAGAACACAAAGAACCAAAATCAGGTATCCTCTTTTTAAACAGTTGTTACAGAGAAGCTCATAAATACTAAAATTATCAGGGACTTGGAATGCCTGCGTATGTGGTAGAAGTTCAACCTGTAAACACAATCAATTATGCTAAGTTTTAACAGTTTCTGAACACCTTGATTTTCATAATGTAAATGATTTGTTGGAAAAAGGATGTTTATTTTGAAACGGAACCGTTATAGGCTTGTACTATCACACTGTAGGGATGCCAGTATTTAAACAAAATACTGTGTTGTTAGTGGTTTATGTTCCTGATGCACATGGAATTTCCTCAATACTGGGTTTATATTTAGATAAAGGAAGAAGTAATTCTCCTATTTTTTTTGCTGCAGTATGTTCAGAGCTCCAATGAAACTCACAAGGAAATGTAACAAGAGGTCAGGAAACGTTTCTGAAGGAAGCAGGGACATCAATAGAATCCGCAGTAGTCAAAAATACTTAGTGACCTTTTCTTGTAGTGCTTGCAGTTTCCATTTTGTGGCCCCAATATCATAAACATGGAGCAGAATACATTGATCTGTATTCAGAACTTTCTGTAAATAAAATGGTGCAGATCTGGATGCTGCTATCTCACTTGTGTAGACACATTTCCTTCTGGAGAGAAACAAAGAACTTCTTTCCTTGGTCACAAGGAGTAGCCCACACTGCTCTTTTTTTCTGAAGGGATGGGGCACAGTGGTAGAGGGAATGGTAGAGCTAGGTATAGACTATGCATTAACTGTAATGGATCTCAAATATCCATATGGAAGCTCTGTTATTGCTATATGGCTTTTCCCTGTAGTGTCAGAAAACATACTCTGATAAATATTCCATGACCAGGTGTATGAATCCTAGCCCAGTAACTGCCTCTTTAACCTGTATGGTAAGGCTGCTTAGGCAGCCAACTGTGGCGTGACCTCCCTCCAGAGAGGAGGCAGACTGGCCTTCACACTGAAACAACTACTTGTACTCTCTAGTGGTATCTCTGAGGGTGATTTAGGACAGCTCAGCTTTGTACATCTCCTTGATTATTCTAGTAACCATCACATCTGTGTCAAATTATTTTTCTGTAAAGACTTCAGCCATGGAGTCAGATACCTGAGGTCGAGCATTGGCCACATCTAAATCATGCAGGGTGACGTCCTGAATAATTTCCTTTTTCTTGTGCACATCACCCTTTGGCAAGGGGACATACTCTTCAGCCTCAAGGTCAAATTCTGTAGCATAGATATCACACCTGCCTTGCCTCTGAGAGAAAGCAAAAAAAAAAAAAGAGAAACTCAGGTATAGAATTAGTTTCAGTGCCAAAACCTTGAGTGATATGAACTTGATAAAGGGCTTGGTTCACAATTCCAGCCCTGACAAGCTTCAACTGACTATTCAGACATCCCACTCTCTGCTTAGCAACAGGCATTCCCTATCTGCTGATCAAAGCTCAAATACTCTGTTGAAAAACACCTGATATTTTCAGTGGCAAGAATATTCCGCTCCCCTCTCCCCTTCTTTAACCGTATGCAATTCTTGCTAAAGGACAAATCCAGCAGATTAACTAGAGATTGGGAGGACTGTTCAAGACTCCTTTGTAGGTGGGTGATTTATTATATGACACAAAATATTATGCTCATCCATTAAACAGCAAGTATCGCTGTACACTACTTTCTAAATCAGATATGAAAAGAATGCTAACTAATGCAGCATTCCCTTCTACATGTATATATCTTGTGGAGAAAATACCAGAGCGATAAAAGAAAGATTAAATATACTGCACGTCAGCCTGAAAATGACGAAAGTTGCTTGGTTTTTCCCCCCTTCCCTTAAAGACATCTTGATCTTACAGAAAAGAGAACTCATCCAGACAGCATCAGTGATAGCTTCCTTGCCAGATGACCCTAATTGTGAACCAGATGACCACATTCTTTCAATGTAAGAGAGAATTTCCTCCCCAGATAAGGAAAATACTGGGCACTTTTTAAAACTTCCACGTAACCATTTCATGTCAGTTAAGGTTAATAAGTTGGAGAGCCTTCTGACAAAGGCAGAGAAAGGTTTGTAAGAATATGTACAACTGCATAAAAGTGTGTAACTTTTACCTTGACGGCTCCGCTGTTTGCTTCAATATAAATAACATCACCGGTTTCCACTCGTTCCTTCTGCAAGCTTTCAAATATGCTTGGGTCCAGCTGGAGACAAGCAAACATCACAGTTAGTCAGAACACTTCCATATTCTTAAGGTAATGAAGGAAGAGAAGTCTAAAGCTCACTCCCACCAGACAAAATTGGCCTGCAACTCCCCCCAACAACACTTCTAGGATTTTATAAAGCTGTAACACTTGGAGTAGTGGTAGAGAATAAAAGTGGAAGAAGGTGCACAGAATTTACTTTCTAACCAAAAAAAAATCTGCTATCTGAAGGAAGTAACAGTAAGTGCCAGTTACTATCAGGAAGTATGCTTTTGTGTAATGTGCCAATATATTTATACCTAGGATGCAGTACTACTCCTGCTCTCTCAACAAAACTTCTATAAAAAATCTGGCTATAGCACTGGACTATGCCACTTGATTTCTTGAATCTGCATCCTCTGTGGGGCTGTAAGAGAGAGAGTGAGTGTGGAATGTTAGATGCTTTTGTTTCTCTCAGTACATGTTTATTTAGTTTTGCTCTGCATTTTCTTGTTTTCAGAACAAGATGATACTTTGCAACAGAGATAGCTTTCAATTCTCTCATACTCTGACAGGGAAAATGAACAACATGGACAGATACCTGTAGAAGAAAACAAAAGGAAAGTGGGTCTGAGCTGGCAACAAACCAGCTCAATTTCCACTTCAAAATCAAATATTCACTAGAGCATACCTCCCCATGGAAAGACAGGATGTGACAAAAAGAACAATTTATACTTAAGCAGCTAAGATTTCATAAAACCATCCTCAAAAATTCAGTTGAGAGTCAGGAAAAACAAAAACAAACAAGACCTTTCTTGTATGTTTGTTATCAGGAACATGAATTTATAGCCAGGGTCAGTGTGAGATATCACAGACTGAGACAGATCACAGTTCAGATTCCCAATTCGGCCCATTTCTCCATGGTACTTGTAATGTTGCAGAACTGCACTAGGATCACCTCCTGCTTGCACTCTCTCTTAACTTGAAGACATACAAGTGTGTGCTGCCCAACAGAAACATTACAGGGGCTGCTGAGTGATGGGTTTATCCCAAATCTGTTAGTTTGAGACAAGACTAGCATCTAAATATTCTACACAAAACAGATAAAAATACACACTCAGGAGTAGGATGAAGTTGTCTAGCAAAAGCAAACAGCCTCCTTGCATCCCTACTCTATAGAGGTGGGGATCAAGAGCTTGCAATGAAAATAAGTGGTAACAATAGAAGATGAAGACCTGAAATACCTCAGGAAATATTTCGGGCTGTACCGCACATACCTTCAACTGTTTGGTTCCCTTTGCAGTTTTGAGTCCTATAATTACATGGCTGATGGTTTTGCCATAACCCCCCATAGGATTTTCAGTCTCACATGGAGTTAGTTCTGTGACTTCTCCTTCATAAACCTCCTTAGTCTCTTTAATCCTCAGCCCTGCAAGAAATTGTTTAAAATAGTGTCAGTACACAAACTGATGGCTAGATACAGTCTGCTGCATTGCTACCAACAGAATGTAACATGTTATTAGGTTGCATTACATTTCATGGTAATTTTTTTACTTTCAAAATTAGAAAGATCAATTATTGTTTTCTTCTTCAATATTGAATGAGACTATTAATCCTGTGTCATCAGAGCACAAGTTCAACCCAAGTTCTGACCTGCACCGCAGTTTTTGAAACTCTAAGAAACTATCTTCTTTCCCTCTGTTATCATTAGTTCTCAAAGCAAATGTATGCATCCTCTTTTCCCTACCCCAAAGAGGGGATTTGCTTGATTTGTTCCTCCATGCTAAAATAAAAGAAACAGTTCATCTTCTAAAACCAAAGATCAGTTACACTAATTGTAACTGCAAGTTTTACACTATTTTTGTACCAGAAAAGCCCTGCAAAGTAAGGAAAAAGATTCGAAGAAAAAAGTAACTTCATAAAAATCTTGAAATTCTAGCAACCAAGTTAACAATAACATAAATCGATTAACAGGTGTTGTGTCATAAAATTAAGGAAAAGTTAATGTAGAATTTACAGTATGTTTCAATTTAATTGCAAAAGGTGAGCTATATAACTTAGCAGAATCTGCTACAAAACGAATTTTAAACTATTTCAAAATAGCTGACAAAGCTACCCTTACTCTGTTAGTTTTCAGGCAGCTGAGATATCCTCATAGTATCCGGATATCTTCTATTCTAGTCAGAACTATTGTAATTAACTACGTTATTTCAAATTGACGAAAAATATAAAGCTAATAGTTTTATGGTTATACTGTTCCACAGAAAACCCCCTATCATCACCGCCACCACTACAATTATGCAGATGTTCTAACTACATAAAAGTTCAAAGAACCCACATCTGAAGAGACTCTATAAAGTATTTTATGAGACACACATGCCATACCAAAAATAATGAATAGGCTGTAACAAGATATAAGGAAGTCATCCTCCCCAGTCTGAGGCTATTAGGACTTTATAAAACTTTCCTTGTTCCATAACTTTTCATTTTGCTTTGAAATAGATCAGACACTTCACCAGTAATCCTGAGCTGCTGATAGGGAAGTATAAAGAACTCACAAATATGAGTCTGTCTCCCTCTACTGGACCCAAATCAAGACTAGAATTTGAAACGTGAGAAATGAGTTAACTGTGGCTAACATGATAATTTCTTGGAAAGAAATGTTTGTTTCCTCTTATTTAGCACTACATAAAAAGTTCTTTTTAAAGTTCATTTCAGTAATTTTTAAAATGTTTTTCAGGTATGCCAAAACATCAGACAAAAAAAAAAAATTGATGAAACTTTGAGCTATAAAACTGACTTAAGACAAGGCTGTATCATGTAGGCTACGCATGCAACAAATGTGAAGCAATATGGGAACTGTTGGTGGTGAGAAGGGGACATTCACAGGTTCGTTTTTCATTTTTGTTTTGTTTTTAAGCTTTCAGCATGATCTCTATTCTACTCTGATAAACTGAAAGCCCATTTGTGTTTGGGGCATACTTTGTACATTGCTAAAGCACATTTTCCAGTTTCATTGCATCTGAAAAGAATCCAGGTCACACGCTCAGTCTGCTCTACAACACAAACCAAAGCTGAGCCAGTGAGGGCAACCTAGAAACCAGCTTCATAAGCATGCCTCTGATCTAAACTAACATGCTTATATAGATGTGTCTATAAAAAATATTTATAGATTAACATGACCTGAACAAAGGTAATCAATACTTTGAACTTGCTGCTGATTATTCTTTGTTTTCAAATGAATCTGCAACCACAAACTTCACTCTCAAAAGAGCTCTTTAACTTAAACAAAGACACTTCCTACTTACAAATCAGAGGCACGAGTCTAAGAAGACAACTGCAGGCTATTTCTTGGTTTGGTTCAATAGCACTACTTGAAGTTAAACAGTGCTTGTTTGATTTACTGGCAGATACTATTTGGAGACAACAGGGAACAGATACGCTCTTTAAGTGGCTATTCCAGTAGATATTTTTTATTGCAACTGAGCTCCAACACTAGCTAGTGTCATCATCCTTGCCAGCTGCTAATAAACTCTATCCTCGATTAATCTGTCAGCTTTTTTAACCCACACAATCTCATCTTCCCGTTTCCCACTCTGCCCTTTTATGTTTCTTAGGTATTACAAACTCTACCATACTCCAAGCACTACTTGGTCACGACACTGTGTCAAGTCTGTTACTAAAAGACTCCCAACAAAAAAATTTCTGTGAACGCAGTCATTCCAGTTTCATTACAAAGTGATGGGTCCAAACCAGTCAAACTCTGCTGTTTCCAAGAAAAAAAAAAAAAAAAAAAAGTAAAAAATTGATGTTAACTTCCCTCATGATTTTTATAAACTGAGGTGGGTAAACCCTCTGAATGTAAAATGCACAATACGAGCAACAGGTGATGTGTACAGAACCTGCTAATAAGGAATCATACAAGACTCTTCCCCACTCCCCAAAAATAGCCCAAGCCCCTAAGTGAATACTTTAGGTACTGGTTGCCACGTGAGCTCAAGCTTCTCTTGCACCCAGTCAAATTGACTTGCACTCTGATATTGCATACAAATCTTTTTATTTTTAAATACACCCTTGTAAATTATTTATTTCCCAGGCAGGGAAGCTAAAACATAACTGAAATTTAAACATGACTGGGAAATGTTCCATTACAAAAAATGGTAGTTACTAGTCCTTTAAAATATTTCAGAGGTTTGGGTTTGTTGGTTTTTTCATATTGATAAAAATATTCAATAAAGGTTGTGTTATGGAAATGTGACATGTAATTCAACAGCAAGGAATAAAAGAAGTTCCATCTTTCATTAACACCAATATTTGTTTAGAAGTGTCTCTCTATTGACATTCAGGGAATGCAGGAACTAACAATGTAGCTGGCTGTTAAACCTTAGGGAGTTAAAATACTTCTATCTCTAGGAATGACAACTCGGATGGCATAAGTTTCATCTGTTGGTTCAGGTTTCCAATTCTCTGACAGGGAACTTCATCACATCAAGGAAATATTGCAGACTACTCAGTTTCTGGCTTCCCTCCCCCAGGCCCTGCCAGATTTGTGGTAACCAGAAGACCAGAGACTACTGAGAGTTGCTTTCTTATGAAAGTCAAAGGAATACTTTTGTTTCATTGCAGATCTGAGAGACTTCTTCACCTTACTGCCACTGAAGACTTAGATGAATTCCAAAGGGAAACATGGTACAGAAACCAGGAAAATTAACTGTTAATCTGTTCAGTACTAAAATCAGTTAGGTTATCTTTAGTCAATCCTCATACAAACAAGGGCCACTTCTAACTGCATTTATCAGCTGTCAGCACCTATCATATAAGAGAATTTAGACACTTGTTGAGGTTATGTTGCAAATTTAACCAATTTACATCAAGCTTGTAAAAGCACTCCAGAATTGATGAAGATATTAAGTTAAAGTATTTATTTTGTTGGCATGGAACTTTCTTTGTACTTGCTGAAATACTAAGCCAAACACTGCTATTGGGACTCCCCGATATAAGACCATTTCCTTAATAGGCCGAAATCACTAAAATAAAAAACAGAGGGAGTGTTTTGCTGAATGCAGATATTTCTGCTAATGTGAGAAGCTACAAGTAAGTTTTTCTTTTCTATTCAGAGTCACAGGCAAAACCAGGAGATGAACCTGGAGGATGAAAGGAGACTCCGGGGAAGTAGAATAAACCATAATACAATTAAGGTATGGTTTATAAACCTTACTGAGTGACTTGACCAAGTGTGGAAGAGATTCACTAAATTAAGATGTGCACTGAAAAAAAGAACACACTGTGATCTGAAGACAACCATGACCGTTGAAAAGTCTTTTCTTTCTAGATGACTGGGAAAAAAACAAAGTGTCTTGCAAATACTTAATTCTTCTGGTTTTCTGAAACCTACCAATTGCACGCCGGAAGTTTTCCATTAGAACTTCTGTCTTCTTGATCTCAGTGGAATAAACTTCACTTCCAACCATAGGACAAAAGGGAACTTTACTTCCCAGTTCCTGAGCAATAGCTAAAGCCAAAGCAGTCTTTAAAGAATAAAAAAAAACCATGAACCACATATTAATTTTTACAAGAATTAACCAAGGATTCTTTCTGTACAAAGATAACTTCTTCCTCATCATATAACCTTCCATATATCAACTATCAATTTCATATTAATACTATTCTGTCTGATGCATATTTCTCACATGTAACAACCCTCCTCCCCCAAAAGCAAGCTAGACGCATATAAAATTACTTTTATCAGACTTATAAAACACCTTAAAGACACTGGCCATTTGAATTTGACATCTGATACAAATGCAAAAAGTCTGAAGTAGCACGGAAAAAAAATAAACAAAGTAAAAACTATTTAGGCTTTTAATATAAAGTTAATTTCTAGGATTTGTCTTCAGAGACCCTATCGTGTTTGGTAACGTACAACAGATGGTTTCACACTAATGATGCCTGAACACATTACTGGATACTGCCAATGTTGATGACATGGCAAAAAACAAAATATGAAGCAGGAAACCATGTCAATACATGGATGAAAAAAAAAATCTACTAGCAGGAAACATTAGGTAATGACTACCCTAAAATGGTTTTGACAACAAATTAAAATAAAATAGATTTGGGAATACTTTAATTCATCTCAAAAAAAGAAAAATAATACCTTGCCAGTTCCAGGAGGTCCTGCCAACAGCACAGCTCTGCCAGCCATTTTCTTGCTTTTGATTAGTTCCACTATAACCCCACAAGCCTATAATAAGTTAAAGAAGCATTTACACTGTTAACCCAAGTTTTACTATAATATGTTTAGTTCCAATACTACTAAAAGCATTTAGAAATATTAGGTGATTTTAATTTCATGCACACAAGAAGAAAGATCAGAAAAAAACTACTTCCAACAATCATTTTATCTGATACAGACATTATAAAAACCAAGTCAAACCACGGACAGCAAAACTCAGCCTAAGAGCACAGATTCCTTTCCTCCTCCTGGAGTCGTGTGCATATACAAACGGTTAAAAATGTATCAGGAAATTAATTTTGAGTTTCCGAATGACAACAGATCAACCAAAGCTATGACCAGACACCGGACTGAAACAGAAGTTCCAATTTCCACTTGTACCGTATCTCTTGATTTTCGGTAGGTTTCATTTGCCTTCGATACCCCAATTTCTACGCCTAAAACCTGGGCGAGTTACCTGCCCTTGCCGCTCGCTAACCAAAAAAAAGTAGCGGCGCTAAGAAATAGCTTTCATCACCCCCATCGCTCTTCGCAGAGGAAGGCAACACACGGAGGAGGCCAGTAAAGACTCTCACTCGCCAACGGGACCTACAAAGACATCCAGCACA
>VZRU01013790.1:85692-98933 GCA_013398155.1 Pedionomus torquatus | reverse complement strand
GTTTTTTTTTTTTTTTTTTTTTTTTTTTTTTTTTTTTTTTTTAACTGCCCTTGTGTTCTGTCTGCACCTTACTCAGCAATAAAAACAATGTTAAGCATGTGCTCCTCCTCCTCCTTGCCGACTGAGCGACGTGGTTATGGCTGAGCAGGACTGGACCGCAAACAAGATAACGTGGGTTGCGCCCAGATGCGGAGTTCGGAACGCTGAGTTTAGAACCAACCTATTATCACAGGTTGAGAAACTGGCTTGGAAAATCCCCAGGAATCGGGTATCCTGATTCCACGCGTCTTTCTAGCCTGACAGAGTTGGGGGTTTCTTTTTCTTTGGGCTTGGTTGGTTTGTGCTTTTTTTTTTTTTACTCCTTTCTGTCAAGATCTTAGATTGTAAAGCTAAGTTGATTATAGTAGCAATTTGGGAAAACTGATCAGTGATAAGGGTGTCTGGAAGCGTGCTAGGGAGAGTAAAAAGCAAGAGTGATGCATTGTAAGCATTGATAAGCAGAGTTTGAAAAAATAGATTGTACCTATACAGAATACACTAATGTGGAATTGGCATCAGTGTCTTCCTCGCTCAGAGTTATTTCTGTTGGCCTTGGATTTAAAATGGTTAGATCTTCAGACTGTCAGATACATAAAACAAAGTTAAGTGCCTAATTGCATTTGCCTGTTCCTGTGTTGAATTTGCAGAAAGGTTTACTCTATTAAGTGGCCTTCTCTTAAATTTATTTTATAAGTGATTTCTAGATGACTGTAAACTTCTGTAGATAAATATGCATTCTTTCAAATTTGTATTTGTTTTATGGTTAGGCATATTAAGAGGTTGAAACCAGTTATGTTTTTAGAAAGCTATTTCAATAAATTCTGAAACAAGATGACAAAAACTAGGCAAACAACTGGTTTGTCACCTAATTTCTATTTATCTGATTCTTAAGCGTAGATATCTTTTTTTTATCTTTTGAAAAAGTTCCATGAGGAAATATCTTTGAAAACTTATGATTACTCTCTGTTTTCAATTACAGAAGCATCCAAGATGTTGGTAATAAAAAAGTTGCCTGGAAATGTCTTTTACCATCCCCTTTTTAAGCCACAGCACTTAGAACGCATAACTTCTTACTTTCTTGGAAGACTGTGACCTGAAATTCATCACCAGTATAGCTCTATTCATGGCCACATTGTCTGTTTCCTTCGTTGGCTGTTTATAAAATCTGCAGTTGGTACCTAACAGCTTCAGGAGTGGGTTTTGATCTGTAACCAGCCATGTATTAACTGCTTTGAACTCGTCAAAGTTAGCTCAGAGATGCGCTGTTTGTGACCCAGTTCACTTCTGTTAGCCATGTCACAGAGATTATTTTTCCAGCTGAAAAATTCATACAGTTTTGTTAGCGGCAGCTCTCTCCTGGTCTTTTCTGGGGGCCAACAAAAGGGGTGCCAAATGTAGTGCTTTTGTCTTTGAAAAGATCAGTTATAGTAAATGTGTTGTGTATATGAATTGATTCCACTGTACGTGCACAATAGGCCCTATAACGTGATAAGGGAGAAAATGCAAAGCTTGACCCTCTAATGCTGTGATAAAAGTAGCCAAGATAAGGCAGGATCTCTGTCAAGGAAGGCTTGGAGAGCCAAGTCTAAAGTTACCTTGTGTAGTTGTTACAGATTAATAAGAGATGGTTTTGGAAAGACTTAAAGACATCAAATATGCGATCCCAAATTTGGCAGATGTACGGCTTGTGTATGGTAGCTGCTTGTTATAACCTAGTTGTTTGGAAGATCTAATTAGCCTAAAGTTTAAAGAGTACTGCATTTCAGACTAGCATATTAGAAATAATATTCTTGGACTATACTTAGCAGTTATCCCAGACACAAATGTGCTGGTTTTGCAGTGAATTTGATAATCTAATTCTTGATTAGTTTTGAGTTTAGTTGTTCAGTTTTCACAGTTGCAAAATCCGGTTCCTTCATCTTTTTATTAGTTGCAGATGGTTCTAAGTCATTATTCAGTTTTTCTTCTGAATTCAGTGGCTCTGCAACAGAACTGTCTCTGGGCTGGAAAACTTGTTTCAGCACAAGAGTGGCATTTTACGTAGTTTCATAGTCATGAGCTGTGAATCATGGTAAATAGTTCTCAGGAAGCAAGTAGGATTTTTGCCCAGTAGCGTTTTCATTTTGTATTTGCCCTGAAGTGCTACTGGGATTAAAAATGAAGTTGAAGAAAAGATCAAGAACCAAACCGTGTTCATTAGTCTTTTGTGACAGTATGTTCTGGTTTGTTTAGGTGATTTTGTGAATAACCACATACCTTTAGTGATAGCTTGCTGTTGTCATGTGAGTGGGTAGGATTAAAATGTTTTGAAGATTGGTAAAGGGATGCTAGTTTTGAGAAAATAATCCATGATGCCTTGGATGATAAACAGTCTAATTTTCCACTTTTACATCTACAGTATTACACTAGCTTTTTTAAAAGACTTCTAAACTTTTACTTAGTTGCAGCACGTAGCAGGGAAAGTTAGTTGTCCTGCTTCCAAATGAAGTGGACAGAGGACAGTCTTATATGTGTAATTGTGCCTGAATGTTAAACCACAGTGATTTTACTGTGTATGAAGTCTACATTTATCTTATAGAAATCATGGGGGCCGGGGACTGCTTATAGAACCCATCCTGGCCCTGGATTTTTGTAGCTTTCTAGAGACTAGAGTGTATTGTAGTTTATTGTGAAGTCTCATTCCTTGTCCTTTTGGACATGATGTGCTTAAATGATTGGATGCTAAGTTCAATTGTAAGCTGGTATGTACAAAAGAATACGCTTTGATCAAAACCCAATGCTAGATCTATTTCAGATGTATGTAGTGGTTGGGTTTTTTTCCTCTTTAATAATGTAATATAAGATAGAACATCTGTAAGAGACCACTATGGAAGAAGTATATGCTACTGAAATATAAGATAAAATTTTGGTTCAGACTTGCTGAATTTAATAGGATTTTGAAGAAAGTTTGCTGACTCTTCTGCAAACTTTTTCGTCGAATGAAGCTTCCAGACTGTTACTGGAAATCTTCCGTAATCCTTATTTACTAGTTGGGAAAAATGAAAGCATGCCAATGCTTTTGATGAAATATGGGTTTTAAGGATACTGATTTAAAATAGATGTGTATTGAAGTAACCACTTTAAAAATTAAATAAAGGATTCTTCCTGTCTGGGAATAAAAATGAATTAGACAGATACAACATCTGCAAGATGCAATGCCTGCAAACATTCATATACTCATTTGCTTTCTTGTCTGACTTTTGCCTTCCACAGTTTCAAATGTTGTTTCTGGCAAAAAGGACGGGGGCAGCAATATGCATCTCAGTGTTCACAAAATTGTTTAGAAGAATATCTTTCCGTTAGTAGGAAGGTAGAATGATAATCAACAAAACAGTAAAACAAATTGAGTTCAAAGTGTTCTCAAGCACAAAAGTGAAGCACTGAAAGGAGAGTGACTGTTATAAATGGATTGGCACTGTTAATGATTAAAGATATCTGTTCAGAAGGTAAAGTTATTTTTAGACTTGACACTTCAAATTCATTGTTAATTGATGGGTTTTTTTTTCCTTCTTATAGGAAGCAATGTTACCGAAGATGTGCTTTTTCACTTCCACTTTTTTCTGTTAAAATTATTCTTCTCAGCTCTGTTGCATTTACAGAATTAATTATAGCTTATTTTTTTCTACTTCTGTAGAATGAAACGAGGAAGGAAAACTGAGGCCAACAGCAGTTCATCTGAAGAGACAGCTCAGAAAGAATCCAAGAGACACAAGGTTATAGATGAGAACACCGCAGCTGTGAAGAGTCCTGACTGGGCAAACCTGCTCCAAGACATCATCCTGCAGGTGTTTCAGTACTTGCCCCTTCTGGACCGTGCACATGCGTCGCAGGTCTGCCGAAGCTGGAACCAAGTGTTTCATATGCCTGATCTTTGGAGGTGTTTTGAGTTCGAACTGAATCAACCAGCTACGTCTTACTTGAGGGCAACGCATCCCGAACTAATCAAGCAAATAATAAAGAGGCATTCCAATCACCTGCAGTATGTAAGCTTCAAGGTAGTGTATTTTTGAGGCTTTTTTAAAAGTAGGTTTGTAAAAATAAAAGCATCTGTCAAACTTAGTTATTTTTCTTTTTTTCTTTTTTTTCTTTTGTTGTTGTTTTGTTTTTTTTTTTCATCTTAGAATGTTTTAAGGAAATATTCCTGATACTTTTGAGACAGTCTGGATGGTTCATCTATATAAATATCAAAGCTTGAGAAGTATGATTTAATTAACGTCAGTAATTGAAATACTGATAATAAGTAGTAATTGACAATTATGATCAAAACACTTTAACACGCTGCAAATTAAATATCACCACTAAACGATAAGAAAGGCTTACAATGTTGCATTTGTGACTGGGATTGTCAGTTATTTAAAAAGAAGTGTGGCAGCTCTCTGTGGTAAGCCTTGTTTTCAGGTCTGGTATGCTGAAGAAATGGGTTTTCTAAGTGGGCATATGGAAATAGAGATTACTTCCTGATTCAGTTAGTTATTTGGATACATTTTCAGGACCAAAACTTGGAATAACAGTTCTGAAAATACTCCATTAGGTTGGGATTTTTATTTTTTTTTTTCCTTGTAGCATTTTAGCTGCTTGCAATTCTGCCTTAATGAGTGGGCAGAAATACTTCAGTTCTGATACTGCTCTACATTTGGGTACCTGCCTCAGAATTAAGTTTTTTCAGGATGCATAAATTGAGCATTTCCCTGTGTCACATCCTGTAGGGAGCTGGATCTGATGATATTCATAGTTAGAAAACATCCAATGCACAGAGAGTGACTTCAGTACTACTAACTAGCAGGTAGTGGTAAATTATATAGGATTTTCTGTGTATGGCATCTGCTCGGCACAGCTGAGTTTTGGTTCACTGAAAACGTACACGGACTTGCACAGAATGGTGTATCTACTGATTGTGCTTGGCTGAGAAATACCTTTTGGTGAGAACTGGCTTTATTAACCTCACAGATTTATTTTCAGCCGATGAAAACCTCTAACATTGGCCTACATATTGCTGTGCTTTGGAAGGCTGCTGTGAAACAGTCACAACTGAGTATACATCAGCTATGTGATAAATTTGGAAGGGAAATGACTTTGCAGCAAGGTGGATATACTGGTTGGTTGTTTCTGAGATCTGGCAGTTTTTATGTAGGAATCCTCAGCATGTGGGTAACTGGGGCGTCTCTGCTTGCATCACTACTGCTTAATGCGATATCAGGTATAATTGGTTATTTCAAGGTTGGCAGGATTTTTATCAGTATCTGACTAAAGAAAACTTACAGCGTTATTGGGATTGCCTTCCAGTGTCATATCTCCAGTTTGCATTGCTTTGTACCACATGTTTTTGCAGGTTTTCAGATGTCCTTCACTGGTAGGGTGATGTGATTCTAGGTCATGTGATTTCTTGCATGTGTCCTTCAGGTTGCAGAATTAGCTTTTCTTGCGATCTAGTGTTCAGTAGTGAGGATAATCACAAGGAGGTGGATGTAACGCTGACTGCTATTCTGTTGAGGCTGAAAACTTGAGATTGTTTTTTTAGACAAAGGAAGGTTGTTGAAAATTGAGGTTTTTCAGCTTGTGTTTGAGCAGAAAATGAACATTCATTGGACTTAGATCAGTTGCTGACAAGGTAGCCTTAACCTTGATTCCAAGATCATTTTTTTTACTGTTCTGTGGGTTTGCAAAGCTGTCACGCCTTCTGTATATAAGAGGTTATGCAGAAGGCACATCTGAGCGTTGAGGAAAATCAACTGGAGGCACATTAAGTGATTCAGTTGTGCAACAACCTCACTAAGATTTTTTTCAAAGTATCTGTTGCATATCTGTGGTGGTATAGATGATGAAGACCCCGTCATATTGGTTCATATGATAATGCACTTAACTCTCCAGCAGCAATATGTTATGAGCTGATTCGCTGTAAAAGGAAGCAGCTTTTTCACACACTTGAAGGTTTTCAGAATTCCCACATTTGGAAAATGAAGAACGTAAAGAGGAGGTGAGGCAGGCTCTGAACCCAAATGAACCTCCACTTTCTTATTATCTGATGTGGATTTAATATCTTGGAACAAACTACTTAGCTGACCCATCACTGTGCTAGATTTTACCAAAATGTTTAGGATAGTGGTAAATTTATGGGAAGTTATTGTGGATTTTTCATACATACTTTTTGGGGAAAAAAGAACAGAGTTGGATTCTCAGTGAGGTGTGTGGTGGTTTTTATTGTTTGGCACACTTCAGAAGGTGAAGTGAAAAAAACATTCAAGTACATCTTCTCTACTCTGCTCTTTTGTAAAGGTTGTGTTTGCAATATCTTCTGAACAATAAATCTGTTTTGGTTTAAGGTGGACAGTAGCAAGGAATCTGCAGAAGCTGCTTGTGATATTTTGTCACAGCTTGTGAATTGCTCACTGAAAACACTTGGGCTAATTTCAACTGCCCGGCCAAGCTTCATGGATTTACCAAAGGTATGTTAAGATATATATATATTTTTTTTTTTTTCTATAGCACAGTATTCCAGTTCTTCATACAGTATGTAAAGTTTTGTTTTGTTTTTTTCTAAAAATATAAATCTTTGGCAAATAAAATGTCATTACTGGGCTCTTCTAAAGGGAGGAACTAAGGTATTGTGCTAAGGTGGGTAACTATTTCACTTAATCTCTGCGTCATGTGGGAACTTAGTCCTGACCTTGTTCTATTGACCTCGATGTAATACACAGCAATATGTTGCCAATCAGGAGGCTAGACAATTCCTGTCTGTCTGATTGCACTGTGGGATGGGATTGTGGAGTATGTTTAGGAGACAACTGTAATCAAGTGAATGGTAGAGCTTTATTCGTGTGGACTTGCTGTACAGATTATATTATCCTTGCGCTTTCTTTCCAAGGTGCTATGATCATGATTTTCAGTACTTTGTGTCACACAGTCAAGTGTCAGATTCTTAGGGCAAAGAGTTCTGAAACTTTGTCAGACTTTTTTATCGTGCATATTTACCAAGAATCAGATCTTATTAAAAGGCATCTAATCTAGAAGACAACAAAACTCATATCCTTCTAAACAAGAATTCCTTCTAATGAGATAGAAATGTGCTGTTGTTGAGTAGCAAGAGAGCGGTTGGGGTAACCTGGGCCACTTGTTTTATGGCAGGAACATCTTGGATGTCTCGCAGCCTCAGTTCTTAAACCTAGTCCGTGTATATGTGAAGGGCCAGATACAAGTAGACTATTAGCTGAGTCTCGGTGATGTCATTGCTGGTGATGGCAACAAGGACAAGGAAGAAGCAGGGACAGCCTCAGGGAAGGAAGTAGGCTACAGGGTTTAAGCAAGGTTAGTGACAGAAGGATTATCGATTATTATCTTTGACAGCTGCGTCATGTAATTCTCTTGAATATGTATTTTAAATCCTCAATTTTCAGAGAGGCTGTCCAGATCTTTAATAGTTTTTGTATGATTTTTTTTTTTCCCTTTTTCAGTGTGCCTACAGGAAAACCTGAACGTATTGGAAAAAATCCAGTGACAGTGTGTTAGCAATACTTTGTTACTTCAGCTCTTGCATATTGTTTCATTGCTTAATCTGAATGCTGTTTTAGGTCTCTCACTTAATTCTCACTGGAGGGCTATTTTATAGTCCTGTTAAGCTGGACGAATAATTATTTGTAGTCATTCAAACTATGGTATTATATGTTAAGATATATATATAAATACAGGCTTCTGGGTTTTTTTGTTCCTAACAAGTTCACATGTTGCCTTTAAATATATATGTTCAAAATAAAACAAAACCAGCTCTAGGCATAATTTGCCTTTTGATGTTTGCCACTCCAGTATTATTATCACTGACATACAGTGCCAGCAATGATTTTTTTAAATTTTCGTAGACCACTAATGAAGCTAAAGCATTTAAGTGGACCCTGAATATGCTCTTGTGGGCGGCTGTTAGTAACAGGCCCATTGGTTGACAAGCAGGCAAAAGATGGATGGATTTGAAAAATGGTTAACGCTATATTTTTTTTAATTTTATTTTTAATTGGACCCAAAGGAAGTCTGAACTATTTTGCATTATATTCATTGGCAGTCTTGTGATTTCAAGTAATGTGACATCTGGCAAATGTTTGTAAATAACATTTAGCATTGTGTTGCCTGGTCTTTTCACTAAGCACATTCTGCATGAATCTTTCAAAGAATCATACTATAGGCTACATATGTGGTCATGTTAAAAAGACATTAAATCACCAGCTTTTACATTTGGGCATGCTGCCTGTCTTCTGTTAGCTCTTCAATCTACAGTTTTAAATTACTTGGTTCTGTAAACATGGTTAGCTTCCTTTGCTTTCCTATTTAACAGCCTTCTTAGTGAAAGGAATTACATTTTAATTACAGAGAATTAAAGCACAATCCTAACACTTTCAGAATACAGAGTGGAATTTTTATTAAAGGACCTTTTTTTTCAGTACATAACATACATAATCAGCATATTGTTAGGGACCACTCCCAATTATACTAAAGCCAATGCTTCTGGTCTGAACTTTGTTTCCATTTGAGTGAGCTGACTTTGATAGTTCATGTTAATGTGAAAATACTAAGTTCTGCTCTAAATCTAATTGTGTCTGAGGTTTAGCGAAAACCACAGATGTGTAACATAAGAATGAACAAATACTGCTGCCAGGCATTCTCTCATATAACTGTATTCAGGATTGTACGTGTGCATGTGGCTTAGAGTGAAACAATATTGAAATCAAAAGTATCATATTATTTTATGGGATACTTCACGTAGAGCATGGAGGAAGTACTTTTTTTTTAAGTCTTCTATTCAATTTAGTAAGAAATCATGAAGATAAGCTAATTATTCACTTTCTTCATACCACCAGTGATTTCTGTAAGCAGTGCTGTATCTACTCCTTAGTCAGTGTTTCTAAAGTTAAGGTGTCCTGGCATCTGTCTTTACTACTAAGTTTCAGTGTTTACATAAAAACAACTGAGGCCTTGGGAACTGCATCTATGTTGTCTGTGCTGCTTAATTTGGTAATTATTTGATTACCTGCTTGTTGGCTGTTTCTAGAAGATGCTTCTTAGGAGTGCAACTTGCAGATTATATTTAAAACTAGAGCTTCTAGGCTTTCTCTTTGCTTGTGATCTTTCTGTAGACTTAAATTTGTGCAGTGGATTGTCCTGTGTCACGTTCTTCGTTTATGTTTAATGTTAGACATTCTGATTTGCCAAATTCATAGAATGATAGCAAAAAGTGATTGTACTTCATCTACTCAAAACCAGGTCAATTTTAGTATTAATTTGTAATTATGTTATATCAAAAGAATGCTTTTTCCCCAAATGCTGTCAGTAATATAAGAGAACTAAGAGTGCTGTGTACAGTGTAAAACTGTTGAGATTTCAATTTCAGATAGTGTTTCATTTAAACTTTCTGTTTTTTCCAGTCTCACTTTATTTCTGCACTGACAGTGGTGTTTGTAAACTCCAAATCCCTCTCTTCGCTTAAGATTGATGATACACCAGTAGATGATCCATCTCTCAAAGTGCTAGTGGCTAACAACAGCGACACACTCAAACTGTTGAAAATGAGCAGCTGTCCTCATGTTTCTCCAGCTGGTAAGATACCTTGGGGCTTTTTGGGGTTTCGGTTTAAGGTTGGTTTTGTGTTTTGTTTTTTTAACATATGCATTAAATTCTGTCTGAAACCAGTAAAGCTCCTGAAAAAATAGGGATGGGGTTGAGAGAAAGGGTGAATACGGTATCTACAGCAACTGCCACTGAATCAAATGCTACTTCAGCTGATTGTCCGTCTGTCCATATATCCATCCCACCACTTGCAGAATGACTGCTGAGCTAATAATAAAAGAGTGCGTGTCTGTTCTGGACAAATAACTAACACTGTGTGGAGCTTGTGTGTCTTGACTTGATAGTGCACTACTTCTGGAATGATTGTTTAAGTATTCCAGTATAATTAAGCTTTTTGGAATATGAATTCCTTTACCACAGCTCATTATGTATGAGTTTTGAGTGTTGCAGTGTCAGGGATTATGAAGATGCTGGTTTAGTCATTCTGAAACCAAGCAGTTTAGTGTTTTACTGGAGGATAAGTGCAGACAGCATCAACAAAGGAGAGATGAGACTGAGCAGTGCAGTACTTCTGCCGTTACCAAATGTACTTCATTAGCACTCTGTCTGTTTGCAGCAAGAATGAAGACAGCTCATATCAGAATGAAAGCACTTAGATTGTTGAAGTTCCTAGAATTAATGTTTGTGGAAGTTTCAGATTGTAAGTGTAAAGTTGATGGGCTGTGAATCACTTTTTCACTGAGAAATAAAAGAGGAATTATGAATAAATAAGATGATGGCAACTTAGTTAAATTCTTCTTCTGAGGATAGGTGGAAACTATTGTAGTCACCATAGCTTTCTTCGTGCAAGTATATTTCAAGTATAAGTATTTTGTATGTTATATGTAAAATTCACCAGTGTGGAAAACAATACTCTAACAGAGGGAATGTTGCAGTAGTGATAACAAACAAAACCCAAACTTAGTATTTTTTGCAGGTGTTAGCTCTCAGACAAAACCTTGTGTTTAGGTTTATATAAAGAGGTCCTGAAAATGCAGGTTTGTTTTGCAGCAGATTTTTCTGGTAAAGTGTTCACCAGCATGTTAACTGGAATGTAAACTTCCTTCAGAGCTTCGTAATCAAAGATAGGGGGTTGTTTAAATTAGCTTGGGTGACTGGTTTCTCCGACTTAACATGTTGTGTGAGAATCTCTGCGTGTGCGAGGTACAGGAGCCATAATGTGTCTGTCAAGAGGAAAAGTCTTCAGCAGTAATTTGTAGTTAACCAAAGATCCTTGGATCTAAGAGCAAGCTGTCAGCTCTAGCAGACTTTGCTGGCTTGAGGCTAATCCTTGCTAGAAGGTTTTATGGAACATGACACACTTGATAATTTGGTAAAGGACATGGGTTCACAAAGTTGTTTGCCTGGTGTATTCTGTTTGATGTATCTTGTATGATGATTTAAATTGAAGGAACAATGGATGAGAAATGGCAACACTTGTTTAAGGAGCACAACTACTATTGTCCTTCGTGGTGTGGAGGTGCATAGAACGGCATCAGATGCATTAGTGACAAAACCAGAGAGTGCTAAGCAAACAGCAGGAGAATTTGATTGCTTAATTCAGGTCTTGGTATGCCTTGAAATGCAGAAAAAAGTGGGACATAAGCAAGAAGTTGGTGTGGGAATAGCTGGCTTTGGAGCAGACTTTTGAAGGACAATGAGAAACTTGGAGCACTGAGATTTACCTAGATTTTTTTTTTCCTAAGGGGAATATTGTAATTAGCAGACTGCTATAAATGTGGAAGAAACTTTAATTGAACCAAAAGAGCCATGAGTTATGCAAAACTAATTACTTATAGATGCACTTAAAACTGTACAATATGCCTTCATATAGCAATTTGAGGGTTGGCAGTAACGTTCAGTAGTAGATCAGTTCTTAAGGATTTGGTTAGTGAAGGTCAGAGAGGAGTCAGGCAAGTAGTGTGGGAGAGACTCCCACTACTGCTGGGATAAAGGGTGAAGGTTGGTATAAGGCTGAATTGATTCCAGAAGGAGCTCTGAATAATCCCAAAGTTACTGCATAAAGATAGAGGTGTGTCTTGGTTTGGGCTGGAGAAACTAAGGCACTGGGGCACTTCTGAATTTTGTGAACAGCTCTGAAGTTTCTTCTGCTTGCTGTTTCCCCTCCGAGCTGTAACTTGCACTAGAACCGCAACACTACCTTGTAAAACCACGTAATGGTTATTTTTCAATCCATATTGATGCGCTGTTGATTATTACCTGAAATACTGGCTTTTGGAACAGAGGGAACTGACAGCATTTCTGTAAAGGCTGTTGTTTCTGCTCTGCTTCAAGGGTAGGAGGGTTGCTTTGCTTTGAATGGGGGTGTAAGGGAGAAGAGTGGAGGTATGGTGCATCTGCATCAGCAGTTTAGTAGAAGGGGGTTTTGACGCAAATCCATGCAGTGTGACATCAGAGCAGTTTACCTCTTGGTGCCACAAAGGCAGAGGCAGCGCCTAGGGATGTTGTAGGAATGCCCTTGCTTGCAGCATGGGCTCCAGGCAGGCCCTCCAGTAACTATACTATATTCGTTGCTGGTTCTATATGCAGAATACATCATTTCATTACCAGTATGTGATGGGGATATGCGGTCCTAGGCCCATAAACGATTTATGGCAAGCTGAACCTCAGTTCTACCCTTTTTGCATTACATTAGTCAATAACATACCCTTAAAGTTAACAAAGATTATTGCTTGAAGGATGGCAGTCCAGATCACAAAGTGGTTTAGATGCTACATTTGTAACAACTTGCTTCCTGAAGTCCCCTAGTAGCCAGACAATGTATCTACATCTTGAAACTCTGTTTAAAGTGTTTTCTGCCTCAACACTCTTGGGTATTAGGAAGCAGCGTACTTGGTTCTGCCTGAACGGGCTGGTTATGGTAGCCCTTAAGGGAATACTGCTGGAAGAGTAACTTTTCTTGTTATGATTGAGGGACAGGAAATGATCTCTGGAATGTGTTGCAGATGTTTCAGAGTTTATTCGAATTTTGTACTCCAGTTAAAATACATAAATAAAATAAAATCCTGGATTTTCACTTCATCTTTGATACTATACCCTCTACCCTAAATGAAATAAGGAGTGTGCTTATATGTATAAACTGTTTTTACAGTAAAGAGTTGTAAAGTCACGTTAAAATTCTATTTACCTAAATTCTGCTTGCTTAAATTCATTTAACAAACTTTTTTATATTTGAAAGGGCAGTATTTGATACAGTTAAAAGAGCTTCTGATACATGTGTTCTTGCAGATCCTCAGGTGGAAAATACATACTATTTTGGTACATATATTCATGCGATGCAGTATTTTTATGGTAGTTTTTTTTTAAAGAAAGTGATTTTAGGCTTAATATAGGCTTTAAATAGCTACATCTTAAAATAACTGCTGTTTTTCTGTACTTCTTCCCACTGCTTCAAAGCTATAGTCTATTGAGCTCAGGTTTTTCAGTTGCACATTAAACACTATGTTCTCATCTCCTCTATTAATGGAAAGACCATATCCTGAATTTCACACAGTTTTCTTTCTGGGTCACATGAAATGCAGAGGGCTGTATGCTTTTTTTTTTTAAGTGCTCTCTCT
>VZRU01013790.1:68599-85661 GCA_013398155.1 Pedionomus torquatus | reverse complement strand
TTTTTTTTTTTTTTTTAAGCAGTGTTACCAGTGTGGTATCATTGCTTGTATGTAGAAAAAAGATGAGTGGAAACCTTACAGACTGAACTGAATTCTTTCTGTTAATGTCTTTGTCTTCCATGAGCAGCGAGTTATGTTATTCATTAAAAGGGGGTGTCTAAAAATCACTGTTCTAGGAATTACTGTTCTCAGTTTTTAGTGTTTTCCCTCTTTTTTTGCTGTTGCTTTTCGAAATTTAAATACTTTGGTGGAAAGAACAAATATCGACAGCAGCAAGTTCTGTATTGAATTAAAATCTAGCATTTGTTTTATGTTTGCTTCCCTCAGGTGACATTCATGGCTGCTTTCAGCCACAGAGTGGGACAGCAGCTCTTCCAGAGCAGGCTGGGGAAATACGTGTATTATGAGTAAAACCCTTCTACAAAATTGAATTATATTTATATGTGGCCTTAGGAGAGGGCAGAACAGTCAGGGTATGCTTATTTGTCACATGAAAATCAACTCCTACAGGAAAGTATACAATGCAATGTGTTAACTTGTTTATGTTTCCCTTGCAAAATACCTATGTAGTCATATAGAGTACATGTATCTTACCGTGTAGGTACAAAGAAGTCACAAGACCTTGTTTATGTGAAAAAAGACTCATGCTCTTGTTACGATATTAGCAAATTAGCAAGGGGCTGGAACTTGGATGATCTTTGAGGTTCCTTCTGACCTGAACCATTCTATGATTGGGTTTTGACTATGATTAGGTCTTGAACATGAGAAGTTCCACCTAAATATGAGGAGGAACTTCTTCGCTTTGAGGGTGGCGGAGCCCTGAGGGTGGCAGAGCCATTCTGTCCGCTGGTGGAGTTTCCATCTCTGGAGATATTCAAAACCTGCCTCGACACACTCCTGTGTGACCTGCTCAAGGTGGACCCGCTCTGGCAGGGGGGTTGGACTAGATGATCTCCAGAGGTCCCTTCCAGCCCCATATCATTCTGTGATTCTGTGACTGCATGTTGAAATACGTGGTCTTTGCATTTCCTTGACTCAGAGAAACAGATTCCCGTTCGTGTTTCTTGTATATACCTGTGTAGCCCCTTTCATAATGTTCTCTCTTCCCAGGTATCCTTTGCGTGGCTGACCAGTGTCACGGCTTACGTGAATTGGCGCTGAACTACCATCTGCTGAGCGACGAGCTTCTGCTTGCTTTGTCTTCTGAAAAACACGTCAGGTTGGAACACTTGCGCATTGATGTTGTCAGTGAAAATCCTGGACAGACTCAGTTCCACACGATTCAGAAAAGCAGCTGGGACGCTTTCATCAAGCATTCTCCTAAAGTAAATTTAGTCATGTACTTTTTCTTGTACGAAGAAGAGTTTGACCCGTTCTTTCGTTACGAAATACCCGTCACTCACCTTTACTTCGGAAGGTCGGTAAGCAAAGACGTACTTGGCCGCGTTGGGATGACGTGTCCTCGGTTAGTTGAACTGGTGGTGTGTGCCAACGGATTGCGGCCGCTGGATGAGGAGCTGATCCGGATTGCGGAACGTTGCAAGTATTTGTCAGCTGTTGGCCTAGGAGAGTGTGAAGTCTCTTGCAGTGCCTTTGTCGAGTTTGTGAAGATGTGTGGCGGCCGTCTCTCTCAGCTTTCTATTATGGAGGAAGTTTTGATTCCTGATCAGAAATACAGCTTAGAGCAGATTCACTGGGAAGTTTCAAAGCATCTCGGTAGAGTCTGGTTCCCAGACATGATGCCCACATGGTAAAGTCCTTAAGAGACTTCAGGGTGGATGGAATAGCACCTTAAACCCAAGCTTACCGTTTTGTAACTTACTGTATAAGCCTACTTAATATTACAGTTTTTACTACGAGTTACTTCATGGTTTGATTAGAAAATTTTTTTTTTTCATTCAAAAATCATTTATGAAATCCAGATTGCAAAATAGAAATCATGGATAGCTCCAAAACCCGTTTTCATCCAAACAAAAATCTGGTTTAGGTTTGTTCTTTTTCGTTGACAGCAACCTGAAACTTGGATGGGAATAAAAAAAGGTATTTAAAGTGTTGAAATGTACCTGCATTATACCAGTTCTAATATATTGTCCTTCTTTGATTTAGATACTAGTATTGAGCACGATCAGATTTGATCTTAAAAAAACAAGCACACACACACCCCGCCCCAAAACTGCATGCTTCTGTTACAGACTATAGCATTTATAAATCTAGTCCCCTAGGTGACAACTAAGATCAAGGAGTACTCAGTAGGCTGTGAAATACATGCATTCTTTTATATAAAAGTCGTAAAAGGCAAGAGCAATACCAGTAATCTGTTTAGACAAACTATTAAGTCTGCTACCTTATTCAACAGATTGATCCATCTGAAATGTATTTAAAGCGCAAACAAATAATAGTGCAAGCTACCAAAAGTGGTGTGGATTTTTTTCCCTCTGCTCCCCACCACCCCACCACCCCCGCAATGTATTTTAATTGTAGTTTGCTTACGGGGGCTCAGATCTCTGTCTTAACCTGTTTTAAGGTATTTTATGTCTAGCTCAGGAAGCTAAAGCATTCTGGGGAAAAAATGTAGATACATTGTATTTAAAACCACATTAGAGTTAATGAGCTGTTCTTGCACACTAACAGGTTTTGCAGCATAGGGTTAGACGGAATAATGTATAGCTTGTTAAATGAATGCTGCGGTGTTAAATGTGATGATGTGGATGCGAGACAAGGAAGTTCAAATTTGAATGGTGACCAAGAACCTTCTAACAAAATCTTAGACCATTTGGCTGCTTTCAGTTTGAGAGAAATGATAATGTAACAGTTGCTTAAGCTGTGTAAACTAATTGTATACTGTAAATCTGTTTCAGAAATGTTTATGTATAAAGTGAATGTTTGATAGATGATCATTTTGTATACCTTTAATCCAGCTAGTTTGATCGTTTCATAATTATTTAAAAACCTAAATGCAGTAAGCTTGTGTGGAGCAGTAGGCAGAGATTTGTTTTGAATATTTGGTAAACCGATTTTATTAAAGGAAGTTTTTAGTTTGTAATCAGTGTAGGCAACGTGATCTGGATGTGGCTTGTGACTTCATTTCTTACTGCCAACAGTTACGTTAATTTTTTTTTTTTTTTATATTCTTGATTGATGACACTATAAGTATTCAGGTGACTGCTGAATGTGCTGGAAAGTGTGGTCAGCCACCAGCCAGGCAGAGCTGCTCTGGCTCCAGGCTGTATCCAGCTTAGCTGGTGGCTGCTTCTCATTTGAGCTCTTCAGCTAGTTCTGGTAGTTGCTAGACTTTCTTCCTTTCTGACTTCAGTGATGTTTATCCAAATGTATAGTTCGGGTGTAATACACTTATGAGCGTATTTAAGTTCATAACTCTATTCTGAGCGTGTATCGCTCAGCGGACTGGACATCTCTATAGGGGAGTCGATGTTTCTGTAGAGCTTTGATTTAAAAATTGCATTTTATGAAATACACATTTTTGTATTAGAATTTGTTAAATTAATGTCATACTATAATTAGCTTTTATTTGTATAAAAGGTGTCAATATATTTAGTGCATAACAGTAAAGCTCAGTGGTTTTTTTATATTCTGATTCTCGAAATTGCATGTGTGAGAAGAGTGGAGTAACACTACGAAGGTGGGGAAAAGGACGTGTTTTCACTAACTTACTTTGAACTAATGAGATTACTTCACACCTTAATCGCTAGCACAGCTAAAACCTCTCTGGACCTTCACTGCTGGTGTCCTGATGCTGGCAAGGTGAGTAGATCCGTTGCTCGCTGCTGCAGCAGTGGCAGCGACTGAAAGGCAAGACGCAGACTGAATACCTAAGTTCCCTCACTTACAGAGTTCGCGTCCTTGAATCCCAGCATCTTGCACAGGGACACTTCTGCTGGATCCTGAGGTGGGGAACATCTGAGCAGTTGAAGGCTTTAGGCTCAGTTCACAGAATTGTAGAATGGTTCAGGTTGGAAGGGACCTTAAAGATCATCGAGTTCCAACCCCCCTGCCATGGGCAGGGACACCTCCCACTAGACCAGGTTGCTCAAAGCCTCATCCAGCCTGGCCTTGAACACCTCCAGGGATTGGGCATCCACAACGTCTCTGGGCAACCCGTTCCAGTGCCTTACCACCCTTCACAGTAAAGAATTTCTTCTTGATACCTAATCTAAATCTCCCCTCTTTCAGTTTAAAACTATTACCCCTCATTGTATCGCTACACTCCCTGATAAGAGTCCCTCTCCAGCTCTCCTGTAGGCTTCCTGCAGGTAGTGGAGTTGTACCGAAACTGCTTTTCTCAGCAAGGAAACCGGTTGGCCTCTTCTCAGAAAGTCTCTGTCTTGTTGAAGAGACTTCAAAAAGTCCTTCATAGATGCAACACAGTATTAGAACGGTTATCAACATCTTCAACGATAAGAAAATAACTTGAAAGTAGTTGTGTCTCTTTTTTCCAGTGGAGGTCATCAATTTTTAATACATCAGACCAATTACATTTAGAAAAAAAATAATTAAAAAAAAATCCAGGACATGAGAAGTAATAAGAGCACCACAAACCTATCGTGAAGTGCTCTAGAAATATGAACACAGGGGTCTTACAGCTGTATAAAATAATTTTCCCTGGGTTCACCTTTATTTCTTCTTTTCAGAAGATAATCCAGCATTGGCTCGGTTGCGCAGTTCAGGTAGTTGTGCACTAACACAACTCTGAACACAAGCGTTCCACCACTTTGACTTTTGGGTAGAAAATTACTACTAGAAAAATTTTGGGTAGAAAATTACTACAACAACTAGAAAGTTGTTGATGCCAACCAGCTGGGGTAATCCTGGCCAGCTGTGCAAGCTTACAGTGAGAAATACATGGGAAGTGAAACGGTGGGTGACTTAAGAGCAGCTGGTTAAGTTAATTCTGTAATTCCCTGTGATTTGCCCAAACCTACAGACTTGTGTGTTTTGGTGGGGGCTTTATTTGGAGGGAGTTTTAGATGGAAACTTTCACTGATACTGTACTAAACTGATCTAACTACACAGGTATAAATTAGCTGTATCTATTCCAGTTGTTTGATGCGCGCCAAGTTAATTTCCCATGAATTTAAAGCAGGGTTCATCTGAGCCTCTGTATTTTGACTACAACCCAAACTTGGGTGCGCGGTCTGAGAGCTCTGTCTTGATCCTTGGCTAGCCCAGTTGGCTGCACGTGGAATGGTAAAAGGAAGTGCTGCTGCTGTACTTAAAACTGGAGCACCGATTTCATGAGGAAATTTGTGAAATCTTAAAGGATTCAGAACTTCAGTATCTTTAGTTCAGATGCAAAACTAAGTTAATTTCTCCTAAAATACAAGTGCTGTAGAAACAAGTTCCTTGGAGACATGATTGAAGTTTAGTGTTACCAAAACTAGGATGGTGAAACCACAGTTAACCTTAGATGTTCTGTACATTTATCTGCTCATCCTTTTTGTTAGGCTTTTCTTGTAGGATCACGCCCACAGTTGGACGTTGTGGTTCGTGTGCTTTGAAACAGAGACCGTGGGGTGCTTTCTGCTCTGTCTTCCACCTCTACTTTAAGTCATAGGAGATGATTCTTTTTATTCTAGCTGTTTTTCCTAGACTGAAAATATGATGGGATTTGTGGAAGAGCAGAAACCTGCTACACTTTTCCAGTTAATTCCCTAGTTGTGGAGTTCAAAACTGGAAGAACCTCAAGAAGGGGGGGGTGGTCTTTTTTTAGTGGTGCCCAGTGACAGGACAAGAGGAAATGGGCATAAACTTGAACATAACAAGTTCTATCTAAACATGAGGGGGAACTTCTTCACCATGAGGGTGGCAGAGCACTAGAACAGGCTGCCTGGAGAGGTGGTGGAGTCTCCATCTCCGGAGACATTCAAAACCCGCCTCAACATGTTCCTGTGCAACCTGCTTTAGGAGGATCTGCTTTGGGAGGGGTGTTGGACTAGATGATCCTTAAAACCCCCTCTTGTTCTTTAATCATCACTGAATCCATCCTCAGTTATGGTACCGAAAGTGGCAGCTCTCCTAATCCAGAACATGTGTGAGTGGGTTTGTGCAGGGGGAGGCAGAAGGTATTTGTGCCAGCTGTTGGCATTATATGGCCTGTTGGGGGCCAGGAGCCATGCTCTATAGTTGACCGCGATGGATGACAAGCCAGGACCTGCCTTGTTTGAAAACTCTCCTGGAGAGAAGTCTGGGTTATGGCCCTGAGCAGCTCAGTGGTGTGAAAATGAATCGGCTTTGTACAATCCCACTGTGCAGACTGAAAAATTTTTCATATTGCAGTAAGATTCTATATTTTTACCCATAACTACAAGGGTAAAAGCAGGGAGATAACTAGTCTAAACACTAGTGAAACTACTTACATTCCGCCCATGGACAGAATAGATGCTGGCCTTAGAAGGAACTCGCGTATGTTTTAAAATGGACAACTACTACATTGATAATTAGTACTTAAAAATGAGGATAGAGATCGTTTTCCTTCCAAAGTGAGATACAGACTTGGATGTGCACACAGTCGCGTGGAGGAACGGCCAAATGATCATCAGTACGACCTACTACAGAATATACTCGGGGAGTTTGTCTTAAGTAATTGCTTCTGACTGGAAGGGATGCAGTGTCCTCAATAAATAACTGTTTGGTTCTCTTCATCTTATCTGCTTGATTCTTGTTGCCTGAAAATGACTGCCCTCTCATTTGCAACTAATGCATGGTAGGATATAACTTTTTATTTTTTCCTTGAAGCGACTCCCCGTACCAGCCAGTGTATTAGGGTTACAGTGAAACATACTAAATTAAGCAGATTGTACAGATTAAACTGGAAAAGGAAGAAGGGCTTTTATTTAGTTACAAAAAGTCCAGGATGTAGGACTAAACCTAGTTTGCAGACACACAGCTTTTTGTTAGGAGATGTGCAAGGCAGAAGAAGCTTTGGGGGCTTCTACTGACCTGGTTCCATGATGCTATTTCACCTGCAGAGCTTGGGATTCTGGTTTTGAGGCTGAGGCTTTATGCCTGGGAGGATAAATGCAGACCCAACAATGTTGACTGGTTCAAAGTCATAAAAGAAAGCAACTTCTGTCGATAGGTTTGTTGCTGCCCTTTATCTTCCCTTGTACCTCCTGGATTACCTTCTTGGTGGGTAATCAAAAGAATCTGAAACTCTTATGGCCTCAAGTTGCACCAGGGGAGGTTCAGATTGGACATGAGGAAAAAAAATTACACTGAAAGGGTTATTAAGCATTGGAATGGGCTGCCCAGGGAAGTGGTTGAGGCTCCATCCCTGGAGGTATTCAAAAGGGGGGTTGATGTTGTGCCTAGTGATGTGGTTTAGTGATAGCTTTTATCAGAGTTAGGTTGATGGTTGGACTAGATTATTTTATAAAGGTCACTTCCAATCTAGACAATTCGATGATCCTGCTGATTAGAGCACAAGATTGTGACTTTGGCAGCAGAGTCTTTCAAGTTGAGGTAGAAGATGAAGTTTCATGTAACAGTGGAAAGGAACTAATTAGCAGCTTTCCCCTGCAGAACAGAGGTGCTCTTAATTGGCTAATTCCTCTAATAGTAGCTGCTCTCATGCTCTTCCCATTACATGATAATATAATTCCACTAACTAATTCTAGTGACTTTTATAAACACAAGGTCGCTTTTCTGCCATTCATATGATTTGAATCAAATCACTGTGTGCTCCCCTCTTTGGCTGGAGCATGCTATTAATTCAGCTCAAGCCAACTGAAACTGCAGAGCTGGCTGCCTGTGTTACTACTCAATACTCAGCCATGATATGCTCATCATGATTGCGCTTTCCAGTTCAGGAAGGACACGGAACTGCTGGAGAGGGTACAGCAGAGAACCACAAAGATGGTTAGGGGCCTGGAGCATCTCCCTTATGAAGAAAAGCTGAGGGACTTAGGTCTTCTTACTCTGGAGAAGAGAAGACTGAAGGGGCTATTTGACCAATGTCTATAAATACTTAAAGGACGGGTGTCAAGAGAAAGGCGCCAGTCTTTTTTCAGTGGTGTCTAATGAGAGGACAAGAGGAAACGGAAATGAGTGGTGTCTAATGAGAGGACAAGAGGAAAGAGGGCAAAAACTTGAGCATAAGAAGTTCTATCTAAACATGAGGAGGAACTTCTCCATTTGGAGGGAGGCAAAGCACTGGAACAGGCTGCACAGAGATGTAGTGGAGTCCTGTCTCTGGAGACATTCAAAACCCACCTGGACATATTCCTGTGCAACCTGCTCTAGGAGGACCTGCTTGTCAGGGGGGGTGGACTAGATGATCTCCAGAGGTCTCTTCCAACCCCATATCATTCTGTGATGCAGTAATGACCTTTGCAGATGGGCTACTCATTCTGCAACTGGTTTAAAAAACCCAGAGTGAGCATTGTACAACTGGAGGTGATTATGCTGCTACAAGTGTGGGGATTTTGTCTACTAGAAAGTTTAGTTTTGTCTGTCTGGTGTCCCCTTGGCATTAGTCAGCTGGGTTTAAGGGGAACCAGTTGCCAAGCTGCTCTAGGCATAGCCAGGAGCAAGGACACCACAGGACACCACAGCTGCAAGTGTCACTGCCAGTATGGGGCTGCAATGGCTTTTCTCAGGCAAATCTGACAAGTACTGATCTTTAATTGCTACATTTGATGCCTGACAAACTGTCATTGTTTTTTAAAGACATGTAAAAGAAACCTAACTACAACTTCTCTGAAACCAACCTAATTGAAGCCTCGAGTAGACTTTTAGCATCAAAGGTGAGGTGAAACCCGGCTGTTTGCCTTTTATCTCTGTTAGAAAACTCATACACAAATCTTAGGAAGAGCCATCTGTATTGTGAAGGAAGCAAAGTGGTGACAAAATACCACCCATGCCCTCTTTTAATAGATCCACAGCCCCTTCCCACCCCCGCTGCATACCTACTTCATGAACCAGAAAAGAGTTCATAGGTCCCTGTTGTACAAACCAAAGAAGTACAGAAACACTAATGTAAGGCACACGTTGAAGGAGCTGAACACATCTAGGCACTCAGGTGTGTTAGCTCCAACACATCAGCTGAGCTGGCCAGACCAGAAGGTCCTTGCAATATTTGTGTCCCATCTCTGTTGGTGACCAGGTGCTATTGGTCCCCACATGCCATGTACGTGGAGAGGGCCTGAGACCAGGCCTTCCATTCACCCTCAGGCACTGCAGGGTTTAGCTAAGAGGAGCCACATCAGCCTACCTTCAGGCAGCAGTTGTCCATGGTTACACAGAAGGTGGCCAAGTCAGAGATGCCAAAGTGTTCATGAACGTATTACATAGGTAATAAGAAAGAAAGGTCATAATCTTTTGTGTGGTCTAACAAAGCCTTTCCAACACAACTTTGACAGTTGGCAGTGAAATATACAACACTGATACCATCATGGTAGCGCTCCAAAATCCTTAAGGATGTTCTGGCATAAGGGCAAGTTTGGCTCTTCAGTAAGCAATTACACACCAAAAGATGTTTTCCTTCCAATAGGTAAAGGGACCTCTTCATAAATTATTTTGAGATAAGGGTACTTCATAGGTAAAAACCAGTATTCCAAGTTGTAGAAGAGGTAAAACTGATGATTCAAGATGACGCGATCAATTATTTTCAAAAGATCCACAAAAAACGCTCTGACTGTCTGATGAGGTTTGAAAGGGTAGTAGAAGTCTCTTATAGCTGCTGCCAATGTCTTGTTCCCTAGTGGTCCAAAAATAGATGTTTCATTTCCCAAATAAATCGGTTCTCCGCTGAACAGAATTATGCTTGTGTAGTTTGTTTGTATCTTCTGAAATACAGCTCCTAAGTCAGCCAGCTTCTGGTACGTTCTCAGTATAAATTTAGAGCATTCATAGGAGTCAAACCACACTGTTGATTGTTTGTCGGGACTTGCTTGAACTGTCCAAGTCTCGTAGTAAATGCCAGTCTCATTGTCGTATTTTACCCATTTTGCCATTTCATTAAACATGGTTCCTGTAAGAGAGAAAAATAAGTATTACAGAAAAAAGGGAACAAATCCATGACTCACGATATTTTCCATCTGTTTCAAGGTTCACTTCCCTTCCCTGCCAAAGTTTACCTACAACATTAGCATACAAAGACCCAAGGCTTAGGTTGGAGAGAGAATTGCTACCCCACTGAATAAACTATATTTACATGTAAGTTATTTAAACTTTAATTTCTTTTTCTGCCCCATTTCCTGCTACTATGGCAGAACATCCACATGTCAGGGAACCATGATGCTTCTTCTGTTTCATCCACGTAGACAAATAGGGCAGGTAGTACAAGGCAAAAGAGATGCTGACAAAGTTCTCATCACCACAACACGTGTTTCTGCAGTTCCTTAAGTTTTACCTAAATTCAGCAATTCAGGGCAGAAATTTTGATGTCTCACCACAAAAGAAACCTTAGACTGAGACACCCTGCCATTTCAGCAGCTCCTCAGCCAGCACAGCTGAACCAAACTAAATTATATGAGCAGAATGTGAAGACCAGTTAACTTAAAGACCTTGTGAATTATTATTTTTTTAATTTAAAATGTGTTTGGAGTGTTTTGGTGATTTCATGGCTGGAACAAGGAAGACATCTTCATCTGGGAATGACGTTAGAAAGCAGCACTGAAGAAAGGGACTTGGACTCCTAAGTCCTACCTGCTCATGGACAAGCAGGCAGTGCGCACTTGCAGCCCAGGCCAATCACATCCTGAGCCGCATCAAAAGATGTGTTGCCAGCAGATCCAGAGAGGTGATTCTGCCGCTTTGCTCTGGTGAGACCCCACCTGGAGCACTGTGTGCAGGGCTGGAGCCCTCAATATAGGAAGCATATGGACCTGATGGAGCAGGTCCAAAGGAGGGCCACGAAGAGTTCAGCCTGGAGAGAGGAGGCTCTGAGGAGACCTAATCGCAGCCTTCCAGTACCTGAAGGGGGCCTGCAGGAAGGCTGGGGAGGGGCTGTTTACAAAGGCTGTTTACTCAGTGATAGGACGAGGGGCAATGGCTTTAAATTGGAAAAAAGCAGATTTAGATTGGATATTAGAAACAAGTTCTTTACTCTAAGGGTGGTAGAACACTGGAAGAGGTTGCCCAGGGAGGTGGTTGAGGCCCCTTCCCTGGAAATATTCAAGGTGAGGCTCAATGAGGCCCTGGGCAACCTAGTCTAGTTGGGAGTGTCCCTGTGACTGCAGGGAGGTCAGACTAGATGACTTTTGGAGGTCCCTTCCAGCCTGGATGAGTTTATGATTCTAACTCATCTCATCCCTCTGGCAGCAATATTCAAGTGATGCATCTGCCTCCCCAAAATAGAAGGGAAAGACAGGACTAATATTCCTTCTTTTGTTTTTCCTGTAGTCCTAACCTTGCCCTTCCCACCCTCTCTTTCCACAGGGTACAGGGTAGAGCTATCTGTGACTCAACTCTGTCTAGCCCCTTGCATTCATAGCAAAGCCAATTTTTGCAAATTCTTTTTGTGCCATAAATCAGAAGATGCAGTCAGATGACGGCTTGCAATTGCGACAGTGTTCTGAGCTATGACCTTGCTTTAGCTGCAGCTGTCCAGTAACTGGGCTCAGTAGCTGCTGTGAATAGGCAAGACTCTCACAAGCCCAGAGACTGGCAGCAGTTACCTCACCGTTCAGGGGTGGCGGACACCAGACAGGCCTGTGTTGGTAGCGCTGCCCTGCACACATCGAGCAGCCTCTTGCATCAAGTCTGAATTCACCGCAATTTCACATTCATCAAGACCAACACAGAGCACTTCATGGGACACAGCTCCCTCCAAAACAAGCCACAGAGGTTAGATTGCTAAGTCAACTCTTTGTCAGAGAGTACACACATCCCACACGTACCCTACGGAAAGGCACATATGCAAGCTGCTACCTCAGAGTAACTTTAAGCTCTGAACGTTCACTCCATTATAACTGTTCTTCATTCCACACTTAAGAGATTTTGGGCTTCACAGTAAGCACTAACAATCATTCTGCTCATTGAAAGTGTTGAATACTTTCTTTGTTAATTGCCCATGATTTGGTTTAATAAAACAGCTAGTTGTTTAAATCTGTATCAAGAACTGTACTTACTATACACTCTAGATGGGCTTGAAGCTCCCCTTTAGCTCTTACCAAATTAGCTTCCTCGTTGTGCATTCTGAAAGGCATATTATTGAAAGGATTTGTCTCTCCTCAGAAGATGGAGATGGACTTAATACGAAGTTCTGGCCTTAGCATATTCAACAGAAGTATTACAGGTTAATGCATGGCTCCATGATCATAGAATTGTCTAGGTTGGAAGGCACCTTTCGGATCACCAAGTCCAACCATCAACCTAACTCTAACAAAAAACAACTCATCATTAAACCATGTCACTAAGCACTATGTCAACCCGTCTCTTGAGTACCTCCAGGGATGGTGCCTCAACCACCTCCCTGGGCAGCCCATTCCAATGCTTAATAACCCTTTCAGTGTAAACATTTTTCATGATATCCAATCTGAACTTCCCCTGGTGCAACTTGATCTCCTCTTGTCCTGTTGCCTGTAACCTGGGAGAAGAGACCGACCCCTGCCCCTCTACAACCTCCTTTCAGGTAGTTGTAGAGAGAAGTAAGGTCTCCCCCTCAGCCTCCTCTTCTCTCCAGGCTGAACAACCCCAGGTCCCTCAGCCTCTCCACATAAGACTTACTCTCCAGACCCCTCACCAGCTTCGTTGACCTTCTCTGGACCTGCTCCAGCACCTTAATGTCTTTTTGTGGTAAGGGGCCCAATCTGTAATCGCATTATCTGATGATAATCTGTTGGAAGATGCCTAGACAGCCAAAAATCAGACTTTGGGATATTCCTGCCTTATTTCCACAAAAGAAACATACCCTTAAAGTAACATTAACCTGGTTGATGGGCTTTAAAATACAATGAGAATGCTTCAGTGTGGTCTCTGACACTGCTGACAAAGAGGATCAATAGGACAATAGGATCTCACAAGGGCAAAGAGGGTCCAGCTGTGTCATGTATTACAGCTATCTCCCACAAAATGAAATGCTTTTTGCCTGCTCTCTAAAGGAAGTAAGTTCAGCTCATGACCCTGTCCATCTGTGCTTGCAGCTGTTCACCCTCTTCCATGGGCACTTTCCAATTCCTAGTCGAATTGAGACAATTCAAAACTCTCAGAGATGCCACCTTTCTGAAAGTTCCATGGAAACAGGAAGTGAGAGGGACAGAATCACAGAATCATCATGGTTGGATATGACCTCTGAGATCACTGAGTCCAACCATGCGCACACAAACCTCCCCTACAATCTCAGCCACTAGAGCATGCCCTGAAGTGCACATCTACATGCTTCTTAAGTATCTCCAAGGATGGTGACTCAACTACCTCCCTGGTCAGGCTGTTCTAGTGCCTGACCACTCTTTCAGTAAAGTAATTCTTCCCAATATCTAATCTAAACCTCCCCTGCCACAACTTCAGACACAGAGGACTGTAACAATGCCCCTACATCCACCCAGCATAACCTCAAATAATCCACTCAGGCACGAAGCATTACAAGTTCCACAACTGTATGGAAATATTTCACTTGTTGTTCATACAAAAGAGTACAACCCATATCAGGCATCAAAGACTTCAGTCATGAGACACAAACTCACATGAAAGCAGCTCCACTCTCTTCATTGCTTAAAGAGCAGCCTAAAATTTCTTAGCAGCACTGAATAATTATCTAGAGACTAAGTCCAGGAAAGCTGCTAGAGGGGGAAGTGGGCAAACGTAAAGCACCGCATCACCCTAGCTGTAACTGACTTGCCTTTGTGACTTTGGAAAGAAAGTGGGTTTGGTCATACAAAATGATACTCTTCAAGTCCCCAAGGGACTGTTCCTAAGTCATTCACTGTGTTACTAGAGTAATCAATTAGATTTATTTAAATGACCTTTTAATTTTACAATTTCAATGTTCAGTATCTATATACACAACATGAAGTTATTCTGGTGATCATCCACATATTTAGAGGTGCAAATCCTGGTTTTGTTCTATGACAGAGTTCTGTTACTGGGGACATTTGTACAGTTTTTGTGACACATAATGGGGGAAATAGAGACTTTTTTATTTTTTGTATTTTTGAGACTATTTCTAAATATGCCTAATTTCTTTGCTCAGTAAGGTACACATATTCCCCAGTTTTTCTGGCTCAGCAGTCATCTGCCACTTCACAATAGAAGGGTTTGTTTTGGTAAAACCACGTGGAAACAGTTCATAATGGTTCTGTATAAGCTGTTTTGCTATTTTTACATTCAAGAGACTCAAGGGTTTTTGCACAGCAACACCAAATGACTCTCATTTAACAGCTCTTCAGTGTGCATTGTTCAAAAGGCAGCAGCCTCATACCACTTTCTGCATTAAAGAAAGTGCAGAGATAGTGTTTTGGTTTGCAATTAGCATCAGTGACCAACATCACGAATAACCTACAAAACATAAATTAAAAGATACCGCTTTACATCAAGACAAGGCTGGCTGTATTTTATGATACTAGAACCTTCCAATGATTATCAAATGATACTAGCACAATTCTATGAAATCTACCTGATATCGTGGTCATGAGAACTAAAGTTCCATTCTCCTTCCAGTGTGCGTCATCTATTCCTTCGTAAAAGCAGGCAGCTCCCTGGTTACACCAGAATGGCGCATCCATGCCAGGCCGGAGATGTGGAAACGTGCAGTTCCCAAGTTGGAAGAGCTCATACCACTCCATTGTGTAGTTTTTGCCCGTGAGAGAACTCTTGAAACCCACAGCATCATGCATAATTTTCTGGAAAAGGGGAGGGAAAAAAAAAAAAAAAGTCCCAAAAGCCAAAATTTTAACATAAAACCAACTTCACCTTGGCCTGTACAGAAGGTAAGACACTTGGGAGCTTCTCACAAGACTTTCACTTGTGTAACACTGCGAGAAGAGGGGAAGGGGCTCCTACAACATGTTGGATTCTGTAGTACTGATACATGACATACTAGCATAGTTTTATCAGTCACACTATCCTAGTGCCTATCCATACATCATAAACTCTTGTTATTTGGAGGCAGATAGTGGGAGCTCATCATCAAATCTCAAGCTTACTTTTGAATCCTTAACCTCACAGGGGCATCAAAGAAATAAAGAGCAGAACTGAGTTACCAAAACCAGATCTTAGTAATGAATGTCACAAAAGGAATGAGATGTTTATTTTAAAAACTGTACAGCAAGTACATAAATTGGACCTTTGTTTAACACCTGAAATAACAGTACTTGAAACTTCTTCCATTTTTGACTGTGTGCTTGGTTTTGATGTTGCTGTGTTGACCAATGCAGCGCTACAGGCTTGGGGAAAAGTGGCTGGAGCTGCCTGGCAGAAAAGGACCTGGGAGTGTTGGTTGACTGCTGGCTGAACACGAGCCAGCAGTGTGCCCAGGTGGCCAAGAAGGCCAACAGCATCCTGGCCTGTGTCAGGAGCAGCGTGGTAAGTAGGACTTGGAAGGTGATTGGCCCCCTCTACTCAGCACTGGGGAGGCCCCATCTCAAGTATCTTGTCCAGTTTTGGGCCCCTGACCACAAAAAAGACATTAAGGTGCTGGAGCAGGTCCAGTCAACAAAGCTGGTGAGGGTCTGGAGAGTAAATCTTACGAGGAGGGGCTGAGGGACCTGGGGTTATTCAGCCTGGAGGAGACTGTGGGGAGACCTTATTGATCTCTCCAGCTACTTGAAAGGAGGTCGTAGAGAGGCAGGGGTCGGTCTCTTCTCCCAAGTTACAGGCAACAGGACAAGAAGAAATGGCCTCAAGTTGTGCCAGGGGAGGTTCAGATTGGATACCAGGAAGAATGTTTACACCGAAAGGGTTATTAAGCATTGGAATGGGCTGCCCAGGGAAGTGTTTGAGGCACCATCCCTGAAGGTACTCAAGAGACGGGCTGAAATAGCGCTTAGTGACATGGTTTAATGATGAGTTGTTTTTTGTCAGAGTTAGGTTGATGGTTGGACTAGATGATACAAAAGGTGCCTTCCAACCTAGACAATTCTATGATTCTATTTCATGTTCATCAGTCTTTCCTTATTCATCAGGGATCATGCTTTGAAGCTTAATTATATATAGCTATAAATATTACTAAAGCTGATATTTTCATCTTTGCATGACTACATGAATGGAGACTTTAATTCAATACTGATCATAACATTCCAGAAAGAACTGTAAAAGCAACCAACTCTCCATCATCCACCATTCTGACCAACTAGTGTCTCCTCCTGACAGATATCCATGGTTCATCCACATATAAAAGTTTGTAACAACAGAAAAGTTAATACAAGTGTTTCATCTGACATAAGGGGACAAAGAAAAGGTATTTTCTTGATGCAGTGCTAGCACAGAAAAAGAGACACCCAAAACGTAATGGTTTGTTTATATAAAACACTCCCACTGTGCAGCAGGGGGGAACACATTCAAACCCACCAGCAGTGCTGGTCATGCTCTTTTCTTCAGCTGAGCTAAATTCTGTAACTTTTGTTTGAAACTTACTCTTTGTGTATCTTTCCTATAGATAGCCTAGCTTGTGTGCTCCAATACTCTTCCATGCAAGCATATCCCAGCCTTACAGCTCCCATTTTTGACACCTGCTGTTGAATTCAGCTGAATTTGCCACTATAACTTCATTAAACAAGAACACCACCTTACCAAATGTCCTAGTAGGTCCCCATATTTGAATTCCCACACTGGAGCCTGCAATCGATACACTTCAATGACATCCTCTTCTTTCATAACTGGAATGGCAGAGCCAGTGGGACAGAAGGTGTAGCGGGCTTGGCAGTAAGGATCAGTTTTTGGACGGTAATCAAAGCGCCTGTGATGAGAAAGAGAAGCACATGGAACGGTAAATTCAGCTTCATGGCTGCAGTAACTGCTCCATGGTTTCCCAGGGGTATGAGTGGGAAACCTCAAGCATGCAGCCACCCCCAGAGACAGATTCTGTGGTCCAGATGCTGCAACACTGGGAGCGTACAAGTTCATAAGGCTGTTGAGGTGCACATCAGCAGAAGAAGGACTTAACTTA
>VZRU01013790.1:24868-56450 GCA_013398155.1 Pedionomus torquatus | reverse complement strand
ATATGGCGGTGTTGGAAAAGGTCTGATGTGTCTGCAAGTTCAGCTGGCATCGCCCACACTTTTGAGGATCAGTGCGTGGCTGCATTTGGTATCATCTTGTAAATTTATTGAAAGATTGTCAAGAGGAGAGTTGTACCTTCTGACAGACTGTGGCTCTGCATTTCAGGTGTTGTTTTCAAAGAAATCAGATCACTTGTTGTGCCCATAGAGGATGGGAGAACCTGACAGTGGCAGTGGCAGTCTGTTTGACCCCCTTGTCATCATCAGCTAAAGAGTCATTTAAATGTTATTGCAGTTCGCTCATTCAAGTTATGTTGGCAGAATTTTATGGCTGTATCATCTCTTTATGTTAATTACAATTTTTTTTTTTCTTTCCCCACAGATTTCCTGATGCTGAAACGGCATCTGCTATAGCAGAGCTTGGATGTAAGCATGTTTGCAAAAATGTAAATGAATCCCACGTGGATAAAACCAATAAAATAGTCACTACATGTGCTTTTATGTGCAAGGCTCCTCTGCATGAAATCTTTGATGGAATTGGAACAATGGTGCAAGAGGTCCTGAAACTTGCCTGACTGGGAGCGTATGGACTTCTGCAAGGAAATCAAATTAGTTAAGCATAAGCTTTTGGCTTCCTTTGATTGCCTTAATAAAATAATGCAACTATTACACTTCACAGTTCTTTGGTTTTTTTTTTTTTTTTTCTGTTTTGTTTTCTTTTTTTTTTTTTTTTTAAATCTGCAATACATCAAATGGTTATTGCTAAGTTTATTCTATTTATGTCTCTTTTAAAATGGAAAGCATGTGTTGAAGGTTGTGACGGTGGTAGTTTTCCCCTTTGTTTTTTTCCTCATGAATCTGAATGTATTCAGTCTTGATAAGATAGTCTAGGATCCCTCCTTGTTTTACCACATCACAAATGTGGTTAATTATTAGTAGTTACCTTTTGGTTATTCCCAGCTATAATTACAGATGAAGTAGCTGTAAATGAGCCTGTATACCTTCAGTATATGTGAGTAATTAAATTCTACTTTCTAATTAGAAGGGAAAAAGAAAAGAATGTGATTATTCGGGTGTTTTTTTTCCTTCCCTTGGAGGTCTCTTAAGTGAGCGGAACCAATGGACTTGAGAAATTTTTGCAGAGCCCCCTGGATAAACTGACTTTATACACCAAGAGTCAAAGCCTCAAGTACAAATGAATACATTGTATGTGGAAAATACATAAGTTATGCTCTAATAAATGAAATAATTTGAGGTTTAGTTAGTAAACTGAATAACTTTATTTTGTGTTTTGTTTTTTTCATACATATTTTAGTGCTCTCGGGAAGGTACATTTTATATGTTACAATGCATGACTTAGTCTTACAAATGTGGGCAAAGGTTGTCAGCCTCTCTTAAAAGCACGATGTGTCAAGGCTTTGTACTCCTGAAGGAACTGAAAATTCCTGGAATTCATTATCAAGGCAAGTTGACTGTCGCTGTGGACACTTAATTGTCTCTTCATAAGAAGGGTTCTGTTGCTCACAGGTCTCCGTCAGTCATACGGAGCATACCGACGCCCATGCTTTGCAGCACCTGAAGTAATCTAAATGTGTCATTGCTAATTAGAGCTAATCATGTCTTGTTGAGCAAGCACTTTGTAACTGGAGCAGGAATACAGGAGGAAGAAACCTATAACCACCAGGCAGCTGAAAGATGGAACTGGGAAATAATGCTTTGATGAGGAGGAGTGTTGAGTTGTCCCTTCTTGCTGTGCAGCTGACGTCATCAGGAAGGATTTACCTTGTCAATGCGAGACCAATCTTTATGGTGAAGCCAGACATGTTGCAAATGTTATCAACTGCTATTCCTGTGTTTGTATGCCGCCTTTATTTTAGCACTGACGTGAAAGCTCTGACGTTGGAGGTGGCCTCTCCAAGGAGGCTTTGGAGCTAGACTTACAGAAGTAAATACATAAAGGCTTCAATCTTCTGTCCTTCTCATGATGATGTTTCTCACAGTGACGGCATTTCCATACTCCTCCAGAATTTGGATTTCTTTTGTGGAGTTATTTAACAGAAGCAGAATAGACTTTTTTTTTTTTTTTTTTGGAAGAAGAGCAGAGAAATTTTTGCATTGCACGCAAGCAGTGCTCTGCCTCTAGAGGTATAAAGATAATTGAAGTCAACTGTGCCAGCAGAGGATCTGCTGTTCAGCCTGGCTGAGCTGTGCACGTCATCACTAAATTATTCACTAAGTCAAAAACCACAATACTGGACTGAGCGTGTCTCTTGTGTTTTAGCAGTCTGATTTAGAAATGCTGGAGTCACTAAATGAGAGTTGGTTCTGAATTTTGTGTTTGCTTTGGGGACGGCGTTGGTAGCTGTTGGTTGGAACATTCAAAGGAAGTGTAGCTTCTCCAAAAGCGCTCTGGCCCACTGTCCTGATAAAAATGTACTTAATACAGAACAGTCCTCTACTTTTTCTAGATTGTACACGGTCTCTATGATGCCTTCCGTGGCTTCTGTAGGCAGGATGCTGGAGGCGTTGGATTGAAACTTTATCTCCAAGTCCTCCTTTTTCAGAGGTTTCCTCCAGTGTCCATAGAACGTATCACAGCGGTCGCTGATCACGCTGCCGTCCCGAAGTGTGATGCTCACTTCGCAGTAAAGACTCTCAAAGCTGGGGGTGTTATCGGGAGGGTGCTCCAGCTGTGTTCTGCAGAGGAGCTCTCGTAAGGCTGGCCGGTGAAGGTTCTCACTGGTGAAGGACTGGACTGACATACTGCCATCCAGCAAAGCAGAGCATGCAACAAACTGGAAGGAGTGTCGAGCTTCGTGCTCGGAGGCGGGGCTGGGCCTGTTCACGTATTTGACATCTGGGACTTTGAGAATGACTTTCTCGATTTTCTCAAGGGGGAGCAAGTTGTCGCTGCTCTCCACAAGCTTCCTCCTAACTGAAGATGCTGCATCAGCCACCCAGTGTGTTCCAAGGTGGGCAGGAAAGCGTTTGATGGCCACGTCTTGCTGGTCCAACAGCCAGGGGTAGGACTGCAAGGTTGGCAGAGTCTGTGGGTTGTAATCTGTATAAAAGGCACCTATCCCTGACTCCATGTCCAAGATCTGTTTGTTCCCTTGAAGGCCCTGGGATGCTAAGCACGCTGCTTCCAGTCCGTGCTTGGCAGCGTTGCCAACGTGGAGAGGCTTCGTTTGGGTTGCCGCGTTAGCCAGTGGGGCACCTGCGTAGGAAGCAGCAATAGCCAAGGCGTTTTTACATTTCGACCGGTCAAGAGCCAAGAGTTTAGCACAAGCTGCTGCACTCCCCATTGTACCAACCACAGTCGGGGGGTGAAACCTGGGAAAACAAAATTCCTTCATTATTATAGTTCAAAAAGTCACCTGAATATACACTGAATACGCTTTCCTTTTGCTGCTGTGGAAGATAGATTGGACCATAAAGAAACACGTTCTGAATTCATGTGAAGTCCTAACGGAAAAAGTTGTTTTTCCCCAGAAACAAGTTAAACTGGAATAGTACCGCTATAATAGGTCTTATATATTGGTCTTCCTCAGAAAGCAATTGAAACATTAGAACTACTCATAGCTCAAGCCACACTGAGCAAAATAACAGCAAACCCGTCACAGTTTATAGTCATCTATAAATTACCTTTAAATAATTTATAGTTATCTATAAATTATATGTATGGGGTGAGGCTAGTTTTGTTATTCCGCACCAGTTTAGCAAAACTGGTGGAAAGGACAGACTGAAAATAGCAAGAAGACATCTAGTCCATCCCACGCTTCAAGGCTTTCTCTTAAGCACACCTTGTCTTCTGAGCCCAGCCCGGGTGGCTCCGTTCTGCTGAGAGCGAGCCAGTTTGCACCGATTATATGTATTCACGAGAGTGTGCCTTGAAACATTGCCTTTTTGCTGCTGGTTTTAATTAAATGGGGAGATCAGCACCTCCTTCTCATACACAGATCAATACCCTCAAAAAGAAATCTATTAGCTAAGTTGTAAGGAGTCATGTAAGTGTATTTTTGTTTAAGATGAACTTTTCCTAAATTTCCAGACAAACATAGAAAATATGAATAACTGCGCCATTTGTACTTTAACTGACGTTTGATTAAGTATAGTAAAACCAAGGGGAAAAAAAAAAAACAACAACAAACAAAGCACCTTGAAGCATTACTATGTACCTTTTTGGAATATTCCTGGCTTCGCTGGAGAAGCGCAGCAGCCGGCCTTGCACTTCGATTCCCACATTGAAAGCTAAGAGCAAATCGAGACCTGAGATTTTTTTCTCCCGAGGAAAGGCCTCGGCGAGTGCAATCACGGCGGGGAGCACAGCCCCGGACGGGTGTGTGGCTGGATGCCACGTGTCATCAAAATCCATTGAGTGCACCTAATGGAGAGAGAAGTCTTATCATCAGAAATAAACTACAACTTGGCAAGATTGGCTCAGTCAAATGAAACTTCTGTAACTGGTATTTAAAAAAAGAAAAAGAATACAACAACAAAAGAAAAACTAGATTTTCCTTAGAAGGCAAAACTTCAGAAGCCTTTCTTTTTAACACCTTTACTCCCGACATGGCTTGGTGAGAAGTGGCAATGCAATACAAGTCTTGCTTCAAAGGAGTATAATTCAAGTGGCACCAGTGTGACAACGATTCTTCTTTCCTACAACAGGCCTTTGCTGCCTATGATTAGGCTGGTATCATTAAAGTGGCAGTTCTAGTTCCACAATGTGGATGGTGAATTTTCACTTCCTCCAAAACAATGCATAAACATAATGAAATTACTTCCCCAGTGCTGCAACTGCTGCTGCTGCTGCCTTTAGGGCTCACACCATTAAAGCTGTAGCCGTTGAATTCATACCACTAATTCAAAGTTATATCAGAAGAACTTCTCTGCTGCAACCATCCACAGGCAACAGGCATGAGCCTGCAAATGTAGATCAGACTTTAGCCTGCATTTTCAGCGTGTCAAAACAAGACCTCTCACATGAGGAACCAGACTCCCTGGCATTGCTGTAGGAAAAAGCTACAGTCTTAAAACTGGGATGAGCTGCTTTGCCTTTGAGAGGATCTGGATTCTCTTTCCCGGAGCCCAGAGCTCTGACTGCTTGTCAGAATGCCCCCAAAGCTTTGAGAACACCCAAGGACTTAAAAGCATCAGGGTTGCTGTTTTTAATAGCATAATAATTCCTCAGTAGCTGAACTTTCACAACTAGTCCCCCGGGTCTTACTTCAGAGCAAACGAGGAAGGTGGTCAGGCTCCCCAGCACTCAGGTCTTGCCCTGTGATACTGGGAATATTCACTTCCAAGGACTGGATTTGCAAACAGAAGATGAAAACCCAGTCCCTGCCTTGAAAAACTTTGATGCCAGCTGGGAAGATGCTCTGCAGTGCAGGATAAGGACAGTTATGCCAAATATCCAGTGAGGCGCTCCTGATGTCTTCAATAACTGCTTAGAATTGACCTGTGACCAAGATGTAAACTGAAATGATCATATACATGCTAACAGCCAGATTTGAATGTCACGCTGGCTGCTAGGAGCTGAGAGATACCAGATCTCATTTCCCAAGGTAATTTTCTCTACATTGGAAATGAGGTGTCAAATTGGACCTCTGATCTTGTCGTCACTCAAATTTAGATAGGCTTAATATTACTATTTCCTTGGTTGGTCACCTTCTCTAGTTTTGCATAATTGCCAAATTTGTCTACCCCACCTCTTGTGCACCTTTCGATTTCAAATGGTTTCAGCCTCAATCTGAATTTAGACAAATGTCTGGGGAGTCAGTTACTGCTTTAATGACAAAGTATGTGTCTAAAATATAGATTTGGCTTTTGCAAACTGCATAACTGAAGATTAAATTGCCTTGTGATATTGTATCATAGAACCATAGAGCTGTTAGAGCTGGAGAGGACCTTAAAGATCGTCTGTTTCCAGCTCCCCTGCCACGGGCGGGGACACTTTCCACTAGACCAGGTTGCATGTACGTAAATGTGCATCTGTCTGTATTTGTGTTTTTCTGTAACTATACTTTGTCAGTTGGCATGAAATTTGGATCCCGGTGAGAACTCAAGTACCTCTTTATAATGTGGCTGTAGCAAGGTTGTAACAAGCAGCAGAGGTCTGACCTTTGAAAATAGCCCCGAGTCCCACGTTAAAGGTGAGGGATGCTGTAGAGTTGGATCAGATATATATATTACGCCCAAAGCTCGGTCCCATTTGGAAGAGTGTCAAAGTACATTAGGAGAACATTCTAGGAAAGTTTTGTAGCAGGCTTCAGGCAGAAGAATAAAGTAAACTGAGATTTTTAGGAGCATTCTGTTCTCTCTAGAGTGAGAATGGCACCAATTAGTGTGATTTAAGAGCAAATAAAAGAGCACCACTTACAGCCACTCCATTCACAAAAGCTGCATACAGAGGAGGCAGTCGGAAATCCAAGTGGCCCCAGATGGTGCTGGATATATCTGAGCTGTAGATCTGAAACAAATTGACATCAATTAAGCGCGCCATACCTCTGATGTAACTGAGATCAGCTCATACCCTCTCAAGACCAAACTGTTCCCTTTCATGAGAAAAATACTGTTCTTTCAGAAAGTAGGAAAAGAAACTCAGTTTCCTGCTGGCTTATGTCAGGGCACTTTTCCCCCAAACGGACCTTAGGGGGTAGACCAACACCATCCAGCTGGCCATTCAATACTTTCACACAGCCTCTAGCCACTGATGTCCCTTCTCACCAACCACTGTCAGTTCCCTCAGTGTCATCACCTCGTTGGGGAAGAACTTCAGTTAAAGGTTCTTATTTTCTACCTTTTAGTAGGCCCTGGGTAAATGGGAAATGGCCTCATGATGCTGATATCCCCATGACGTTAAAGGGCTCCGCTCTTTTCCTTTTGCTGTGCAGGTCTTTTAGCCAATGTAGAGGTCTTTATGGAATTAAATAAAAGAGCGAAGAGACTTAGTGGCACACAGAGCTCTGGAGCCCGAGTCCCACTAATCCAGGTTGGACTGATATAACAGTGGGCTAAACTCCTCCTCATTGATGTGCTCCTGTGGTGGGGAGGCTTCTCCTCAGGGTCAAGTGCTCCTCTACTAGAGGAGAGCTCTTAAGGAGAGCAAGACCAGAGGGAAACACAACCAGTGTAACTCAGACGACAGCTATGATTTATGGACTGGAAATAACCCACTACTAATTCTCCATCCATTTACCAGTCCCTTGGTTTTTCAAAGTCTGGTGATAAGTGGTGTTTGCTTTGCTGATGATGTTTTTAATAAAGAAAGGAAAGGATTTTTAATTAACTGTGTTTGTGGTGGTGGGATCTTAGCATACAGTCTGTTACACAGCTTTTTGCCCATCCGGAGTTAAAAGTAACTGAAGCAATGATTCCAGTGGGAAGAACACTTGGTCTTTCTTTCCATCCCCAAAAGGATTTCACCATGACAAAGTTTCCCCATATAGCCCCCTGCTTTTCTTAAAGCTAAGCCACAGGGTATATAATGAATGCCAGTACCTTGCTGTACTGTGTCACTTTGTGGCAGACCTCGGTGCTGGTACCCAGAAGCCCCACTCCGAGAGTATCCAGAATCATTCGCTTGCTTCTCTGAATGACTTGGTCTGTCAAGTGGTTTGCATTCAAGCCGTGAATCACGTTGGCAAAATTTCCTGTAATTGTCTGAGAAGAAAAACAAGAAGTAGCTGTTTCTCTTCATTTAAATAAAACTTTTTTTCCCCTTTATTCCTTTTCTTCTTTTTTTTTTTTTCTTTTTTGTTTTTCTTTCAGTTTTGGGTTGTTGCTTCACATGCTGGCCATTTCTGTTGCCCTGCCCCTGATTACATGAAACTGCATCAGCAAAACTGAGGTTTCAGGTTTTCCTCTTTTTATTCCCTGAAGCACCACAGTGTTATTTATATTTTATTTATACATTCACCGGTGTCCTTGTCTGTTCTGCATTTCTGCTGCTTTCTCCCTGACTTGAGTTCTTGAGGATAAGCACTGCAGGTGATGTAACTTTGCAAGATATCTATCTATATATCTATCTCTATACACACACACGTATATATATATGTAAAACACAAATTGAAGCCAAAACCATCTGGCTTTCCACAGCACTTTCGTATTGCTATTAAAATCAGTGGGAAAGCAGCATTTCAACCCAGTGCAACCACTACCACACAAGGAGGCAAGATTTAATCTCTCTGAGTAGCAGAATTACTACCCCAACTCTTGCTGAGCTTGGAGCTCAGTGGGAGACAGGACTTGGCAACCCTACCCTGCACCCACCGCTGCTTGTTCCCAGCTCCCATTGAATTCACACTCAGCTGGACTTCCAGCTTTTCTCCAAGATGTGATCTCACCTCTTTGAAAAGCAGTGGTTCCCTGTCCGTGGCTCCTGCTAATCTGAGAATTGTATTTCTTTTTTTTTTTTAATTTCTTTCGTTTCCTATTGAACATCGACCCATTATGCAAATTAGACTGCTTCTCAGCTGGAGCTGTTAGCTGCTGTTAATATCTCTATTAGAAACTAATATAGAACTTCCCTTCTCTGATAGAAACTTCTCCCTGTAGAGGTATATATTATTTACAACCAGTCTATACACACATATCTCTTTTTTTTTTTTTTCTACTGGCATAACTATATATTTCTCTTGTGTCTCTTCAGAAACTGTCTCTTTCATTTCCCCTCATCCTTCTCATTCCTCTACTCCCCTGCACATAACCACACAGAGTGATGATATTTCCTCTTGGCCTTCATTTTGTTAAGTTAAACAAACCAAATTGTGCTGCCCTCTCTGTTACAAGACATGCTCACCACCCCTACTACGCTGATAGCTTTTTATTGTGTTCTTCACATTGGGTTTCTCTTTTTTGGCAACGGTGACCAGAATCATACCCTTTATTTCAGACAATCTCTTGCCCAGATTTATACTAAAGCATTACTATTATCTTGAGGGACACAAGTCATTTAAAGCAGGTGAACCACTTGTCCCATGGTGTGATGTACATCTACTGAAACAGAGTGAGGAAGATTAAAGAGAAAAGTGCATCTTACAATGCAAAGAAATGAGACAGTACCTTTGCCCACATCTTGGAGGGATGGTGTGTTGTCCCAGAGAGATGCAGCCAACCAGTATCACCCAGCAAGTAGGGGAAAACACTCTCACTATTTATATGTGTATGACTGGGGTGGGGAAAGAAATATTAGGCCTTTTTTCTGGCTCATATTGTCCTGCCCATTTCCTCCTCTGCCTGGAATTGTTCCTTTTTCTTCACTTTCAACTTTCCTCTGACTAACTGTACTATCAACTGCTGGGACATGTCTGATGGGACTTTGCTGGTCACACTCATGCATCATGTAAATTGATGTATGTGATATTTTATTACTAGATATAAACTGATAGAACCCTTAATTTGAGGGTCTTATGTTTGGTAACATGGGGAGAAGAGGTCATCAGGTGTGTCAGACTGACCTTGGGGAACCACAGTAGCCCATGGAAAACTCTGCTGGTTGGAAGAGCAATCAGCCCAACACTAGACTACAGGCTGGCAAAGGCTGTTTTAACTTAAACAATCTGTTGTTGGTTTGGTTTTCAGTTTTCACTATAAGTCTCCCTCTATAATATATACAATTTAGACCTGGGAAATGTGTGCCATAATTTCAGACCATAAATTGGATTAAGACAGCTCTTGGCATTTAATAGTATTTTAACAGCATGAATCACTGCATGAGGCCATCATCTCTAATAGGAAGGTCTTCCTCATCTCAGGCAAGGGTGTCTTCTTTGAGAAAGGAGGCACTTCTCCCAACACCAGTTTGGGGATTTTGGTTCTGTGGGAATCCCAGACTGCTACAAAACAGTGAGTAATCCTTGCCCATCCCATCAGGAAGGGAGCAGACCCCAGAGGAGCACAAGTAGAGGCCACTGGATAATTCTGAAGTGAAAAAGCCACAAATGTCTGAAGTTTGGGAAGCTCCTGGATAAGGGAAAAACGTAGCAAGTCTTTTCAGGATTGCAATCTTGCACTGTCATATTTAAGCCTTAAATCTTTAGGAGCCCCAGCCCTTTAGTGAGCCTATCCTCAAATAATCTTTTCCATCTTTAACCAGCTCCTGAGTACTTCCAGGTAGAGACCAGCATGGGTTTATAGGTGAAGTTAAATATTGATTTGAGTGGCTTTAACTACTACTGAAAGCTCCTGTTTCAGGCTGTGTCCTCTCCCCTGCTCCTGTCCCTGGACACATAGTCCTCCTCCTCTCATCAGTGATGAAGCTGAGCAGACCTCTTTCTGAGCTGGTCCAGCCTGTCTGCAGAGCTAACCCAGAGATTCTCAGCTGTCAGGCAAAACTGAGTTTCATTGCCTCAGAAATGCAAAATTAAATCTAGAAGCACAAGCAGAGGGAGAGAGACATAGAGCTAGCAGTATTCTGTGAAATTTTGGGAGGGCACAGGCAGGTAAAAAGAGATGAGAGGGGACCAGCTCTCCCCTGGAAAGCTCTAATCCAGGCATTTGCCTATTTTGCCTGTGCCTTGAGCCACCTCTTCTTATGGACATCATCTTTGGGTGCCTAAACTGATGCTGAAAATTGCACTGGGTAACAGAGCACCTTAAATGACATAAGCAGTGGTGTGTCTGTTCACGGATGCAGCTAAAGACCCTGAGGCCAAGGACTTCAAAAACTCAGCCCTACAAAGACATACATATATTTTTTTATGGGCTAGCCTGCATTATATGCAGGCTTTGTTTAAAACCTTGTCCTGTCTTTCTCTTAGATTTGAGCAGTTGTTCAGTATGGCTACTAAACTTCTTCCCACAGACATTTCTCTATGAGTATACCACAGCTTCCCCACTCATGCACACGCAAACCTGCATCTACATTAAACACCCCAGTAGCATTTCCTAGTTCCTGGGTGAGGTGTGCGCTTTGGGCAAATCCCAACCCCACGGGGAGGCAGAACCAGGATGTGCATCAAGTCCTTCTTCCTTACCCCTCCTTTCTACACTAAGGAAAACATGAGAGATAGCCTGGATATACTGAAGAAGTACCTTTGGTACTGGTAAAATCCAGACCAGCTAATGACATTGCTCATGTTGACAAGGTTAGCAATGGCTAGAAAGGTTAATAGAAGTTAATGCTGTTAGACTGGAAAGGGGAAGGACTCTGTTGACTTTCACTTTTGTTCTTTTAGTTCACTCTTCCATCCAGAAGAATGGAAGAAAGTAATCTACGTCACAGAGTGGCTGAGGTAGGAAGGGACCTCCAGAAATCATCTGGTCCAACCCCCTGCTTAAGCAGGGCCACCTGGATGAGGTTGCCCAGGAGTGCGTGTGGTTGGGTTTTGAATATCTCCATGGACGGAACCTCCACAGCCTCTCTGGGCAACCTGTGACCGTGCATGAGCACCACAAAATTACATATTAAATAAAAGAAATTCAAACCCTGAAGTTAGTCCCATTTCAGTCATCTTTTACCTTTGGGATATACTTATAATCCCAGCCTGCTTCTCATTTTCCTCTTCCTCCAGTGAGCCTGAAGTGAAATTTGCTACTGGACGGCACAAAGGAAACACAACAGTCAGTTTATGGGGAATTATGCTAACATAAGCAGCAATGTGGGACCCTTTGCACTTCCCCTGACAACTCCAGTGATGAAACAGTGAATACAGCTGAAAATCACGAGCAAAGTTTGCAGTAGCACAACTCCTAATTAATCTAATTTATTGCTCTAATGACTGCTGTAATACATATGGCATCACACTGGAAAGCACACCATGAGAATGGGGCAAAAAAACGGCCCATAACCATTTTTATCTCTAGAAGGCACGCTGTAGTGTCAGCCCACTGGACTGCATCCTCAGCCCGCATCATGCCTCAAAACAAAGCCTGTACAACCGCTGACAGCTTAAAATGTCCTAGTTCCCCCAAAAACTTTGAGACATCTGTTACAGGAAAGAAGTACAGAGGTTCAACTGCCTTTAATCCCCTGTCAAGACTCCAAAGTGAATTCAGATGGGAGCCAGAACGTGTGATGTGCCCTGCAACGTGATGTGCAGTCACACACTGCCAGCTGATTTCAGATGTGTGGTCACTTCCTTCTGTAACCTCAATTGCAGGGTGGATTGTCCCATGCATTGCAATAGCAACATCAGTACAACTTAAGGACTGAACTGAGATATTATAAGAAAGTAACTTCTTTATTTTGGGGGGGGGCGAGAAAAAAAAAAAAAAGTGAAGTGAAATTGTAAATGCAAAAAACCAAGTTGCTTGGGAGATGAATTTCCAAAATGTGGCCTGCAGACTTCAGAGTCAGGTGTACACTGTGGAGTGTGAATGAAAAGAAAGCAATATGATTATCCCATCAGGGGGAAGAGGCATCTATACAAAGTCCTGTACATCAACAGAAGAAGGCTGAAAATTAGCGAGAGAGCTTGGCACAGGCTGTCCACCCCGACAAAGGGAATCTGCTGCTTTCCTCTTCTTTGACACAATACGCATGGTTCAGCAATTTGGGCAGACAATTTGCTAACTAGTGAGCACAATGGAAACAGAAAATGCGTTCATCCAAATTCATCATTTGCAACATCATGCACAGCTACAGTAATGAGCTGTGTTGATTAAAGAACAAGGCCCTAGAAAACCAGTGCCCCACAGAGTCTATTTTCTCCTGCTGACATCACATTTTTAAGCTGCTTTTTTTCTTTCTTTTGCTTCCAATTATTTTAGGCTAAACTCTGCCCACACCTGCAAGCTGTATGCTTGCAACTGAAAGCGGTTTTGGCCTTAGCATTATGCTCCTTTTTGTTCCAGAGAAATATTAAAAAAATACGACAAACTGCAAAGGCCAGGCTTTCTTTTCTCTCAGCCACTTTTTAAGATGTAACTTTGTTCATGGGCTGTGGCAAAACCAGAGGCAGGTGCCAATGTGCTCTGTTTATAGAGCCTCTGCTATTGCTAAGGGTCTGAAGACACGTTAGAAGTGCAGGACCTGCTCCTTTTCCCTCTACTGGGATATTTTAAATACAGTAAAGGGGTACTTTAAATCTAGAAAAAAACTAGATTTAAAACTAGATTTAAAACTAGATTTTTTAAATCTTAGCAAATTTTTTGGAATAGGTGGCTTGATCTAAATCCAATTAACAGCCCTACAGCCATAAATCCAAAGATCTTGTAATTCTGCATCACTACCATTATAGTCCCCCACGCCTTTTTTTTCCCCAAGCCTACCTTCTCATGGTCACCCCAACAACCATTACTGAGCCAGCCAGCAACAATACACAGCAAAAGCAACTGCACCATGAAATGTATATTTCTGGGAATTCCTAGCCTGTAGTAGTTCTCTTATACACTGACTTGCACAACTGGTGACCATGGCAGTGCAACCTCTGTGAAGTTACAACACGCTGGCTTCCTTTCTTCAAACCCCTCACAGCAAATCTTGGAAGTGCCAGGCCATATTCTGGTAAAGGTTGCTACGAGTCAATGCACCAGGTCTACATTACACTGTCCTTCTTGCCTTCACAAATTACTGGTGTTATTCCTGAAGGTGAATCCTTGCAGCTGGTTTTAAACTTCTAATGTAGATGCTTATTTGCTCACATGAGCTGTAAGATAAAGGTACCAGACATGACTGGGGTATACCACATAAGTTCCCGCTTGAGACAGATTGATAGCTGCAGTATAGACACTGTGAACGGGGCTCAAGATACCCCACTAGTAGCAGAAACATTTTTAGAAGCCAGAGAGTGTGTAGCTGAACAACTAGGTAAGCCCCTTGGACATAGAATCACAGAATGGTTAGAGTTGGAAGGGATCTCAAAGATCATCAAGTTCCAACCCCCCACCATGGGCAGGGACACCTCTCACTAGACCAGGTTGCTCAAAGCCCCATCCAGCCTGGCCTTGAACACCTCCAGGGGTGGGGCATCCACAGCTTCTCTGAGCAACCTGTTCCAGTGCCTCACCACCCTCACAGGAAAGAATTTCTTTCAATTTAAAACTGTTACCCCTTGTCCTATCACTCCACTTCCTGACAAAGAGTCCCTCTCCAGCTCTCCTGTAGGGTCTCTTCAGATATTGGAAGACTGCTCTAAGGTCTCCCTGGAGCCTTCTCTTCTCCAGGCTGAACAGCCCCAACTCTCTCAGCCTATCTTCATAGGAGAGGCGTTCCATCCCTCTGGTCATCTTCGTGACCCTCTGCTGGACCCATTCCAACAGGTCCATGTCTTTTCTATGTTGAGGACTCCAGGGCTGGACACAGAACTCCAGGTGGGGTCTCACGAGTGCAGAGCAGAGGGGCAGAATCACCTCCTGTGACCTGCTGGTCATGTTTCTTTTGATGCAGCCCAGGATACGGTTGGCTTTCTGGGCTGCCAGTGTGCACTGCTGACTCATGTTGAGCTTCTCATCCATGAGCACTCCCAAGCCCTTCTCCTCAGGGCTGCTCTCCAGCCATTCTCTGCTCAACCTGTATTTGTGCCTGGGATTGCCAGGTCCCAGGTGCAGGACATCATTCATGGAGTGGCATGAAGAGGCCTGGACTATAACAATGTGAGAAGATATCCATGAAATTCCCGTTCATCAAGTGTAAATTTTAGGTCTCACCTATACTAAAACCTTCACCTGTAATCAGATCAGCATCATTCAGGTGCTGACAGTGCAAGGGGCTACAGCATACTCAGCTGCCTTGGGTTCACAGCTCAGTAGGATGAGGTGCAGAAGAAGGTGACACAGGCAGCCCCAATCCCCTGTGAACTGCTTCTTCATCCTGGGGTACCTCACAGATATGTTCTCAAAGCTTGTCTTCATCCCTCTGTAGCTTCCCACTCTGTTTTCTAAAGATATATGTTTTCCTGGACCAGTAGCAGTGGGTTCTAGGGTTCTTATATGGCATGACCTCCAGTATGAATAATAGCAGCGAGCATAAGAGATCACATAGGTTTTCTATATGTACATAGAGTTTGCCTTGTTGATGGTTTTGGCAGCCTGGGGCAGCCTGTAGCACACATTGTTCTCTTCATCAAAGAGCAGTCTTGGTGCCTATATTAAGCAGCCAACATGCAGCCAGATGTCATTACAGGATTTGTGCCATTTGGGTAGATGATAAAACCTGACTGGCATAAATTCAGAGTTTGATTAGCAGAAAACAAATTAGCATGAGCTCATGTGAGGGATGTGGCCATTTTAATTAAATTACCAGAACTCTGGTGGTGCAAACGAGGCATTAGTCACTGTTCTGGGCTGCTGCATCATACACAGAAAGGTACTCTGCAGAGAGACTCTCCTAATCATTTCAGAGTGAGCCCAGATGCCAGGCTGTAACGGGGGCCAGCAAGCCCCTGGTGGTGGTCCAATGGGGAGATGCAGATATCAAGATCTAGTATACCAAAAGCTTTAACATTTATTAAGGGATTAAAGAGCCTCTCTTCATCTAAGCTATTACTTGGGGGTTTTAAACCCCTAGGAAATTATTCCAGACAACAGTACAAACTTTTGTCTGCACTGGAAGGGCTAAAATAACATCTAAAACATATGCAGTAAACCCAGAATGACTAACAAAACATTCTCCTTCAAACAGAAACAGGCTTTGGGTAAAAAAGTTCACCTAATTTTGTGGGAGTCCATCATTTACCTGTCAGCAGCTGCAGAAACACTTGAGAGAAGTACTGGGAGACGCTGTGTGAGTTGGCAGAGTTGTTCCTCCAGCTTTCACCACAGATGCTCACTCTCCTCCTCTCAGCTTAGTCCCTCCCAAACATAAAGCCCGCTGGAAAGATTTAAACAACAAACCATGTTGCAAAAGCCACAGAGTACTTGTTGCTAATGGATTAATGGATTGCTCATGCTACAAGGTTGTGCCATGGTTGAGAAAGAGGGACTCTTTGTGAGGGAGCGTAGCGATAGGATGGGGGATAATGGTTTCAAATTAAAAGAAGGGAGATTTAGATTAGGTATTAGAAAGAAATTCTTTCCTGTGAGGGTGGTGAGACGCTGGAACAGGTTGCCCAGAGATGTTGTGGAAGCCCTCTTGTGGTGAGGCCTCTGCATATTCTCTGTATGTTTCCCAAGTGGGACAGAAACCATGGCTGGGGCAGGGAAGAAAGTATGTATTCGTAGCCATTATATGAAACGCAACGTCATTAATGTGACGCTGCATCCAGATAGAGTTGGAGGAAGGGCAAGCTTGCTGACTGACTCCAAGGGAAAATTATTGGTAGATCTGTGGCCACCCTCAGGATGTTGTGCTATTTATTGCCTGCCATTATATCACTTCTTTACCTGTGTAAATTATCCATCATCCCTCTTTCTCCCTTCCTATCCTATTCTCATAGGTCAGCTGGGACATGCCTCACCTGGAACAGGCAGGATGCCAACTTCCCGTAACATTATAGAAAAAGTCCTCTCCAGTTTATGCCCTAGGAGTGGATGCCACACTGATGCTTATCCTTATGGAAAAAAACTTGTGGAAAACAGTGAACTGTGCTCAGACTGTGTGTGACGTGCTGGAAAGAGATTGTGATGGGGCTGGCAGTCAGTGCTAGAGATGGCATTTGGAAAGCAGTGTGTCCTCTCCTCTCTCCTGTCCCACAAGTCATCAGCCTGAATAATCTCCATTAGTGTGGGTACTTCTGACAGAGGACCTGGAGCTTCAGGGACATTCAAGAAAAAAAGCACAAGGTCGAGGGAGGGAGCTGAATTGGAAAATCTGTTTCTTGGCTGTGACCAAAGTATGGTCTGTCCCCAAGAACTCCCTGTGAGGATATGGAAAGATGGGCTTCAAAAGCTCACTAGGTTCTCACAAGAGAGTGGGAAGTACATAAAGGTGAATGGGGTTCCTTCCTCTGTGTCATCATACCACAGGGATGCCTGTACTGGAGAGAACTCACCTGAAAATCCCCATCATCCACATAATCTCTGAGCCTGAAGGGCAGCATATTCAAAGCCTGCCTGTAGGCTTCCTGCTGTTCCGTACTCTGAGAGCCACACAACACCCTTCACAGGCAAACCTTACCTTCAGATCAAGCATTTCTGAATATTTCTGAACAAGCTGGCTCACCTCAGACAGGATACGGTTACACAGGATAGAGTAACTCACATCTTATGGCAATCTGTGGTGGGATACGAGTTGAGCCAGAGAGTCAGTGATGGAGTCATTATTGGGGCATCCTTCTCTACAGTGTGTGTCTCGCCCACAGCAGACACCCTGGCACAGACTCCAACCTCCCAATTGTTAATAAGAGATGGCATTTAAAAGACCGCATATATTTGGCAGCTTTATTGCTTTAACTTAGCTCTTTCTGTATCTTTAGGCTTCACGTTTTCTACATTTTTACAGTGGTAACAGTGAGAAAATGTTGTAGTAAAATCTTAAATTCTCAGTCAACTACATGACTTCAGGTGGTGATGGCTTTAAAAGAAACAAACCCTTTAAAACTGTAGATTGCTTGTTCAGAGAACAATATGAATATGAATCAGGAGTGAATCCATACTGGGAAATATAAATCATTTATGTGTATCTAAAAGACAGAATACAGTGAATCTTAACATCTTATTCCTATAGGCTGTCACAAAATTAAACTTGCATGAAGCCATCAATCCCAAAAGAGTTCAGATTACATGAAAGACTGACTGAGAATCTGTCCTGTGCCTACTCTCAATGTAGGTCAGTGTATACACACAACAAAACTGAAGGAAACTTAAGGGAAATTATCTTCTCCAGCTAAAGAAACTCTTGTCTGAGGTTCTGCTGGAATTTGGATGATGCCTGAAGTTAAAATTAAACATGATGAGCTGGCCACACGAGCAGTGACCACATGGGGAAGAGTGCAGATCAGAATGACCATCCTTAGATTGAAAAAGCATGGCACAGGGTGGCGCTTCGGTGTTTATCCATCCATCTTGTGAGTGCAATCACTACACAGGTACGCAAAGTCACAATAATGACACACACAAATTAGGAAAACTGAGCAGAAGTCCATATTAAGCAACAACAGATCTTCTTAACCTTTCTGATGGCTTGTTCACTCATACCTGAATTATACATCTTAAAATTCTTTGGATACAGAAAGGTGTTAAATGCACCATGTATGAAAAAGATACAGGAAAACTGGAAAGGGTTCAGAGGGGCGTAAGAATGATAACAGGCTTAGAAAGTACTGCCTGTGAAAGAAGTGTAAAGAAGTTTATCTGGGTTAGGAAAGAGAAGTTGTGCCATTTCACATTACAGCTAAGCCAGTCCAGCCACTGGCACTTGTCTGATGCCCTCCCCAGGGCTTGATTCAATGAACTAAGTCAGCAGAACACTAATTTTTTTTAAAGAACTGAAAGCTTCTCCACTTTATCCTCTGAATTGGTTCATCACAATCACCTGAAGGCTGGCTGAATGGGGAATAAAAGTAGGGTGGTTCATTTTGGCAGCAGCTAACCTTCAGACTGGCTTAGCTTTAATGTGAAAGTATACCATATATGGGTAAACGATACAGAAATGCAATCTGTATTCTGTGTGATTCTGTATATTTTAGGAAGAAGCTGATGTTGAACAACTTTATTGTATCCACTGAGAAAGAAGACAAAAAAAAAATCTGCTAAATATTAATCAAAGATTCTTTTTTTTAGGGGAAAAAGAACCCCTCCATAACAGGAAGGGTACTGGGTTCTGAAACATTAAAATGCCCTACATAGGAATATTGTGGCATTTCCTTCACTGGAGTCATTACCAGCGTATTATGCTGACATCTGTCAGGATTAGTTCAAGTTCTCTTATCCTGCCTTGGTGAAGAGATGAATTGGAGGACAATCTCTTGAGATTCTTTCCATCCCTCTCTTTTTCTGACTTCACCCATACTGCCTGAATTAGCTCTAACTAAACTCAACACCACTTAGAAAAATGGCTTTGATATGAAAAGGGTCAGAATCAAATCCTGCAATTTGGCTAATATTTTGTCGAAGACCAGAAAAATATCTGGGAACGCACTGTCCATATATGCACATACATCAGACGTACAGCCCATGATCTGTTTTGTATTCTGGAAAACTTCCTAGATTGGCACAGCGGGTCTCTAAATATACCACAAAAATAAGCTTCTGAGAATAAGTCATACTTCAGAGGTGATTCCCAGGCTTATGGTTCAGACCGCAAATGGGATTGCAACACTTGCCAGCAGTTGCTTAAGCATGACAGAAATTCAGTTGCAAATACTGGAAGCAGGATCACAAACTGGGAAATGCATACACCGAGACATACAATTTTGTTACTGCATTGGAAGCAAAGGATGAAAACCAGCAAATTTTTATGGCTATGTAAGTGATGTTCATATTCAAACTGAAGAATTGTGAAACTGGAGCTAAAATGAAGCTGTATTCAGGACTTGTTTGTTTGCGGGGTGGTTTTTAGCTGTTGCTTATTTTTTGGGTTTTTTTGAAAACTTTTCCATAAATAACGGGATCCAGAATCAATGAATTAGATTTGAAAAATACTGAAATGCACTTAACCTTCTGTTTCCCCATAGCCTATAAATGCCATTATCAATGATGTTCTCTAGTGAAGTTTTTTGTGGACAAACCAAATACTTCAGCTTCCCCACACAAAACTCTCTGCTCCCTTTGCTGTAGGGAAGTTCTGGGAAACGATTTGTAAGAAGAATAGAACAACAACAACAAAAATTACAATCATTTATTAAGAAAATATGCCAACTACGTTAATTAATAAAACTCTGGTATCTAAAGAGTTAGACAAAACAGTTCAAATACAGCAAGGCTGTCAATTTATCTAGACTTTACAAGTGAGGGATCAAGCTAAGAGGTACACTTTGTGGAGTATCTTTTCAAGTCTTTGGAAGTCCCGTCTAATGGAGGGGATCAATAATAACTTAGGGAGTGCATATAAGCCCTTCAAAGATCTCTGAGCACAGAACTTGCTGTGCAATCACGCCTACCCTGCCAATGATGAGCAGCCTCATGTGGGAACCACCACTGTGGGACACAGAGCTGCCATCCACAGTTGGAGGAGCGGGCAGCTTTCTTCTTTGACAAGCCCTGCTACCTTTGAAGCTGGGATCTACTTGTTCTAGTGGGACTGATTAAAGAGGGAGAGGAAACTTCAAAAGACCTCACTGCCTCTGTGAACTAGCTAGTCAGAAGACTGCACTGACAACCTCTGGTGACATGCACCATCGTTTATTTTTTAACTTGTTCCTCATTCTGCCCTTAAACGTTAGCATCTTCTTTCAGTTTGTGTGTGAGAATGCTGAAGTTTGCAGATGCATCATAAAACAATTTGTTCCTCTACCTCAGACGGGACTCTCCCGTGTTTCTCCCTGCTGGGCTTCATGAATTTTTTGCTTTGAAATTTTGTTGTCAGTCACACATTTTTAAAGCCATTGTGATTCTGATTCAGCAGGGTGGTATGTGGTTGTGGTTGCATGACTGACAAGAGCTCTATTTTTATAATAGGGATAATTAAATGGGAAGGGCACTAGTAACTGACACATGGAATAGGAAAGAGCAAAATGCTAACAAAATCTTGAAGAGGGCCTCTGGGTGTGTGTGTTTATTTAATTAAATTTCACTCACTTAATGCCAATCTGTGCTGATGCTGACTGCTGCCCCAGAGCCAGACACAGCCTATCTACTTTAGGAGTTCAAAGCTAGATGATGCACAAGTAATCTCCCTTTTCTCAGTCCTGGCCATGACCTTTGGGTCAACATCTTCTGCTCATTTCCTTCTCCCACTTCTTATAGAAGGAATTGCCCTTATAGAAGGAACTAATTCCTCAGCTGATTGACTAAAATACCCCTTCTCATCCAAACCCCTTCTGAAAATTGCATCTCATATGGTGCCCTTATTAACAGGAATAACTTTTACAATTCAGCTCAGTGGAAACTTCCAAGTGTTTCCAGCTTAACGGGTATTTCTCTTCAGGATCAAAGTTAAAAGTCCATGGATTGTTTTTTATTTTGGTGACGTTGCATCAAATACATTACCCATCAGGTAACTCAGATGTCCCATTTGAGGTGTCCAAATTACAGATAAAAACAGATCCATATTTATATAATAGAAAAGCTGACAGAAATTCTTTTATGATTATGCAGGCATCTAGTTTTAGCATGGCTTGAAACTATTGACCCTCAATGATTCACATCTCATTCTTTCATAGAAAAGTATGTTACTTCACCTATTTTCCCAGTTTATAGTTTTGCCTTTTATTTTATGTACTTTTCTTGAACTCCAGAGGCTTAGTTCATCCTTTATGTGAGTCCTCACAGGACAGCAGAGGCCACACAGATGACATTTCTTGATTTTACTGGTTTTTCTTTTGTCTTGGTCATTCAAATTAAATGTGGGGGGGAGGGAGGTGGGAAGAGAAGGGGGGAAAAAAAAAAGAAAGGATGACACCACTTGATGTACCTCATCACACTAACCACGAAAGGCTGGTTTTGTAGCTAACTCCCACCATGTGTTTGCAATAAGGCATAGTTTTCCCCACCACCCTCCAACAAGCTAAGGCAGATGTTGTCACACTGTCCCTGCTCCCCTCCTCCTCCAGTCCTGTTCCCGCTCCTTGCAGTCCTACTTGGCCTATCTGTACTGGTAAATACAAGAGCGTGAGGTGGTGAGCTCTGTTTTTGGACCCCTGATTATCTACATTGCTTAATCTTTAATCTTGTGGTTTGGCTCTTTCTGTGGCCCCACTTCAGTTAGCAATATTTGCAAGACAACCTGCTCCCAAGTTAGCAGCTGTGTTAGCAGAGTGGACACGAGCCAGCCAGACTCACTTGACCTCAGGGCCATGGACTCTGTTTGCAGACCTGGAGAAGACAAAGGCATGGCCAGGCATCCCATCTACTGCCTTCCTGATGGACTTCTTGTTAGGTTGTGAAACATTACCTTTCATTGCATTATTAGTGTTTGCTCCTTTCAATGACACTGCTACTGTACTTCCTAATGAGAAAAGAGCTGAAATAGAAGTGACTGCTACTGGATTATCTGATTCCAGAACAATTTTTTGCTTGTACAACAATGGTACCGATTTTTTTTAACCTCTAGGAATAGATTGCGACTACGCCTGCCAATGAAGACTGCAAAGGGCAGCAATAAAGACACAGTTTGTTCACTGTTAGGTAAATAATTATTAGGTTAAAAATAAAAGTAATTAAAGTCATTTGTACTCCTTCCTCTATACAAACCTATACACCAGGAGATGCTCCTTGCTCTATATATACCTATACTTGAGGATATACACTGGGCAAACGCTATGTGCTTGATTTGGGAGAAATTTCACAAGGAGAATAATTCTGTTCAGAGTCTGGAGGTAAGCTCACACCGCCCTGATGAGGCTAGTTGGCACTGCCCATAGGCAGAAGTGCCTCTCTTTGAAGGAACCTGAACTACTAATGGTCCCATCCAACCTAGATGATTCTATGATTCTATTAAAAAATTTTCATGAAATGGCTTCTTTGAGCTGTGCTACGGCAGCGCCTTAAAAACAGAGAACAGAGACAGCACTGCCACCTACTGCTCCCAGGGATATGGCTCTTGCTCTCACCGGGGCAACCACAGCTTGGGTGGTGAAAGTTGGTATTTACTGTAAAAGTAAATTAAAAAAAAACAAAAACAAACCAAACCAACCAACCAACCAAACAAAAAAAAGCCACCAAAAAACCACAACACAAGAAAACTCTACCATAACATTAAATACCAAGTTTCTCCTTTACAAAGCACCAGGAAATAAAATAAGCTGTCATTATTCTCTTGTCACAGTTTCACAAAGAAAACAAGCCATCTTGCCACCTCTTTTGCCGCTTAGTCACAGGCCTCAATGCTGTTATATTTGGCTAGTTCAATGTGAGTTTTGTTAGGAATTTACTGAAAGTGTAGGCAATCAGCAGCTCACCGGAGTAAGGCTCTATATGAACAATTCTGTCCTTAAAGATATGATGGGCATCAGCCAGAATAATAGAAATAATAAAAATCATAGAAAAAATAGCACTGAAGAAAACCAAAGTCATATTAAAATATGTGACCTAAAAGTGATAGTGCATTTGTTTGCATTTTTTCTACATCACCTGCCCTATACAGCTGAAATTACTCGCCTGAGTCATAGGACTTTTGTCCTTGAGAAACACTACCAGAAATGCACCTAAAGAGTTACTATTTTAAGGTCACGATGGAAACCATCACAACACTTGTAGTGCTAAAATGGTATCTTATTGGCAGAAGCTAAGAGCCACTACTGATACTGTAATGCTTTGTGGGATCGAGGCACCAATGTTTGTGGCTAGCAAGACGCGGTTCATTTAGATTAATTCAGGCAAAATTGACCTGACCACCAAGGGCTAATTCTAAGGTCACTATAAAGTCAGAGCTAAAGAAACTATACTGGGGTTTTAACAGCTAGGCCTGTGACCCAGGAGCTTTCAGTGACACTTCGTCAAAGAATTTGATTAGAATTTGTGATTTAACTACTGAGGTGCAAAGGGCTGCCAGAAGCTGCCAAAGGGGTGGTGATTTTGTTGTACAATAATGCGCATGTAAGTTTTGAAGGAAAGTCACTGCACTGTTTGGGAAATGCTTAGATGAAATAAAGAAGTGTATATAGGAAGGCATGCATACAGCTCGTCGAGGGAACTTTGCCACCAAGTTGAGAGAGGCCAAATTTTCAACTTCTGTATTTACATTTGCATGTGGGTTCCACCAGGAAAGATTTGCTTTCTGGCTTTCGGAACACCATTTCTTCATGCTAGATGCAAAAGAAAACTTATTTTCAAGTTAAAAACCGCACTTGACACACAGTGTGGCATTACAACCTGCTCTTACTTTGTCTTCTGATGCTTTGAATCAGGATCATCCTTGCTCATCGAGTCAAGCTGCCTACTGCTTCACTACCTGGGATATATTAATATTGCTTTATAAGATTATTTTTTTGTTCCCTGTTAGAGTCCTCGCTTATAAATCATTCAGATCCCTGAACCCTGCTCTACTACTGCCTTTAGCAATTTTTAGCAATTTTTGTTTATGCCTGCAAACTCTTCAGGATGTCAGAAAAAAGCTGACTGAGACAAATGTGTGTGAATTTATTTCTTTCCTTCTTCAGTGCAAATTCAAACAGGTTAGCTTCTGGCCGTTGTGGAGAGAACATGAGTGGAGCAAAGGAATATTTCCACAACCAGACATGATTAGCAGCTGTGAGAAAAGGACTAACAGCATTGCTCCTGGACAACTAGGTGCCTGGCATTTCCCAACTGGGGTCTTCATTTGGATGCATCAGACTAGTAGGTTTGGCCAACCAAGGCACTGTGAATGTACTCAGAATCCCTTCTAAAGAAAATTACTGTGGATGACTAATGACAAAGTATGACATTAAACATGATACTTCCAGACTAGTTAAAACACAACATACACACAATAACAATAATAATGATATAATCAACAAACTATCTGAATACAACTTGGGGGAGTAACCGACTACGAAGTTCAAACTTCACAAGGATGGGAAGGAGAAGTTATGAAAAAATGATATGGGGTAAATTAGTCTATATTTGCTTATTCATGCAGTGTTAATAAACAAAACACATCCACTGGGGATGTTCATTTATGAGTATACTGTCTACTGTCTCTCACTCTGATGCAGCAGCTGAAAAGAGCACAAAACTACCTACTGTTTAACTAGCTCAGGTGATAGGTGTTTGTGCTTTTGGAATAGGGATTAATGAATGAAATTAACTATGTTTTCCTGCACAGCAGTTTGCCAGAAGTAGTATGTATGTATGTATGTATGACTTGCATGGTAACAAGGGTTGAGATACTCAAAGCTAAGGAGAATAGAATGGAATAGAATAGAATAGAATAGAATAGAATAGAATAGAATAGAATAGAATAGAATAGAATAGAATAGAATAGAATAGATTTCAGTTGGAATGATCTAATCCAAGATTTAGCCAAACAGCTCCAAGTCAGGTAAGTGGGAATTGTATGGCTAAGACTGCTAATTAACTTTGTGTCCTCAACCAAGAATCTTTACAGTGTCATAAATTTTCTTACAGAATCTAGCATTTGGACTCCAGGTAAAATGAATATTACATAGAAGAGGAATTGTTTACATTCTACAAGAACATTCAAAATAAGATGCTTGGCCAGTGAACGGAACAAACCAGCTGTGTTAGCTCAAGCTGATGTTACCTGTAAGGTTTAAATGCTCAATAAGCTTACTGACAATACCCGGCTGAGATTATTAAACTGAATTTTATTCTTCACAGAGAAAGCACAATATCAGAAAAACCATTTTTGCTCAGTGGGTGGCAGAAAAGAGTTTTAGGCAGAAAAGCGAATTATATGAAGCAGACAAAAACTAGTTTGGCAGTGGTTGTGCAATCAGTTTTACAGCGTGTCAGTCATTATAATACGTATAGATCAGATCAGCTTGGCATTTTGCAGCCAGTATATCAAATACGTACTGCTGAAATGTACCCAGCTCACTTCTGAAGAGCTCCTGTGGGTAATACAACTACTAATACTAAACAGTTACAAATATTTCTCTTTTGTATAGCTACCAGAAGACCCTCTCCACACCACTCATCTGCTCCTCCAGTCCATCTTACTCCTGACCCCTGCTCTGAATGTGTGATGCATAGATGATTTGTCACTGTTGATAATCTGGCCTTTTGTATCTGCAGAGATGCCAACTCTTAGGGTTGTAGGTAAGCACCTCCTCTGGCTTCCCAAACACTTTTTTCTACTACAAAGCAAAAAGACTCAGGGAAAAGTATATCCAAACAGGTGCATTGAATATATTCACTCTGGATGATGGAGAAAAGCACCAGCACAGTACAAGAAAGAAGGTAGAGCTTTCTTGGAGAAAAGAATCAGAACATGCCCTACTGGTACATCTCTTGTTGTCAACCAGCAGTGATCCAACCATCACTTTTTTCCACTAGAAATCAAGGGGACAGCAACATCAGCCTTGGCCTGAGGAGAGGCTGGGAGGTTAAGAAGAAAGGTGAGCCAGGTATGTTGCTGATGAATATTTTACTGTTTAAAGTCACTCCACTGTCAAATGAGTCTGAATAACCACACTTATTTACTATATACAATATTAAACACATGGCTATGTAGCTTCTGTACTCTTCTAAAGCACTGAAAATATGGCCTTGTAAAATTCAGAAATAATTGTTCTGTAGTTTTTCTGCTATTCCCTATCTATATATTTCATTTCTTCCCTTCTCCTCTTCCCTCTTAACAAGCCTTATGCTTGGCAATTTGTATTTGCTCCTTTTTTGGACTGTCAGTGACAGACAGTACCTTGACTTACAAAGAGATCTTTTCTTATTCCAGAAGCCTTTTTTTTGTCACTATGACTGCATGCTTTAAGCTTATCTCCTACCTCTCAGATAAGCTCCCCCTACACTAAGATCCATCCTATAATCTCAACCTATTTCTATGTGATTTAGCCCCCTTGAGATGAATAGATTTTTTTGGGGCTTGTTTTATTTGAAAGGGTTTTATTTAGAGGCTTCAGTTCTGATACAATCTAGACTCGTGGCAGGCAGTTAAAAAATACAAACAAGCTTTCCATTTTCTGAGAAAGGTATTTTGGCAAAAAACACACATACACAACACGTATGAAAAATTAAAAGGTGGAAACAAACAAACAATTTCTTTTGCACAGGCATAACTCTTTCTGGGCTAGCCAAAATTGATGCCATATTTTTCTACCATTTTCTTGTTGCAGATACAAAAAAAATAAATTTCTGTGCTTAGTTCATAAGTAATTCATAAATAATCTTTATTTTGTCAACAGCTTGCAGGTATACAAAGAGAGGAGAGCTTCTACTAATTCCTGTATTTTTGAGGGCTTAAAGAGTCTGTACGCTGCTGGAATTAAGTGGCTGTCATTTGTCTGTGAATTCAGACATTTGCTTCATTAAAACTTCATTAAATCTAAACACACTTTTCATTCCATATATTCCTTAAAAGTCCTGACATTCCCTCAAACATTTATTCTGTTAATATGCTAGTTTTTAGTAACAATGTATTATTTTTATGTCATACATGACTGAAGCCCCCAGATATTGTAGACAGATGATATCTTACACGATATCCTTACAAAGCAAAGTGGCAATCCCTCTATGTAAACACTTGAAACAGGAAAGCACATTCAGAATTTTCTACACACATTAATTAAATGCTATTTAGGCCTCTCCAAACAAAAGCAAAATACACCCTGTGAACTTCTCTAAGAAGGAAGACAGCCATATCAAATTCACTTCCAAACGAACTGCAGCATCTCTCAGCTTTTCTTTACAGGTAAGAAGCAGCTGCTTTTCATTACTCTGGGCAGTAATCTCTCATTGGCACCACACATCTGGAAGTTGGGGAACCATCAGCTATGCCTGATGGAGTTGATCCCAAGTTTGTTCAAATTGGGCTCAGTCCAAGCGGAAAATCAAGTTGGGTTATGCAGTGGATAACAGGTAGGGAAAGTTCTGGAAACACTGCTGAGGATGAGGGCTGAAGAAAATGTTCTGGCAAACTCAACTTTGGCCCCAGCAGAGGCTGACTTCTGCTAATTCACTCCCTAGGCAGAGATTTTTGGCAGTTAGGCAGCAAATAATTTTCCCCACCAGGTAAGTGAAATGTGCTCTCCATGACACATTAGCTTCCATGGCAGGTCAGGGAGGCTATCAGTGAAGAGGAGTTCCAGCATCTCTTTCTGGCATGGGTTGCACAGCTGAGACAGGCTGCCTGCAGGAGCTAAAAGTATTTAATTACAGCCTTCACGCACAGATGTCCCCACTGGCATGAACCCTAGTTATAGCCATCAGTGACACGTACTTTGACAAGGTCCTCACAGAATGGATATTTTCCAAGATGCCTAGAGCAGCTAAGATCTTGTGGAGCTGCATCCTCCATATCAGAGGGTCTGCCCTCTGAGGTCAAAGAAGGAGAAACAAGTTTGAGTATCCTAACAATAAAAGGTCTCTCTGTGCATATATAAGTTTTTCATCTTCAAGTAGGAAGGTGAATGCTGTCTCAAATGAGGCTACATTAATTTCATTTCAGTCTGTGTCAAGAGCCGATGCACACTGGCAGCCAAATGCATCCTGAGCTGCATCAAAAGAAGTGTGGCCAGCGGGTCGCAAGAGGTGACTCTCTACCTCGCCTCTGCGCTTGTGTGACCCCACCTAGGGTACTGTGTCCAGGTCCGGAGTCCTTAACACAGCAAGGACATGGACCTGTTGGAGGGGGGCCAGAGGAGGACCACCAAGATGATCAGAGGGATGGAACATCTCTTCTGCGAAGACAGGCTGAGAGAGTTGGGGTTTTTCAGCCTGGAGAAGAGAAGGTTTGAGTGAGACTTATAGCAGCCTTCCAGTAACTGAAGAAAGGCTACAGAAGAGATGGGGAGGGACTTTTTATCAGGGAGTATAGTGATAGAACAAGAGGTGATGGTTTTAAACTGAAAAAGGAGAGTTTTCGATTAGATACTAGAGAGAAATTATATACTGTGAGGGTGGTGAGACACTGGAACAGGTTGCCCAGAGAAGCTGTGGATGCCCCATCCCTGGAAGTGTTCAAGGCCAGGCTGGATGGGGCTTTGAGCAACCTGGTCTAGTGGGAGGTGTCCCTGCCCATGGCAGGGGGATTGGAACTCGATGATCTTTAGGGTCCCTTCCAACTCTAGCCATTCTATGATGAAGTCTGGTGGACAGATATTTAATATTGGAATGCAGTAGAAAGCTGTAACCAGTTCTACCGTTTTCATAGCATCCTTCAGGATGATAGCCTGTGGGACATAAGCAAGCAGGGAATTGTGAAATGCTATACAGGCATTGTGAAGCCATTCATTCCTTGACAGTTTAATATTGCTTGTTAGTTTACATGGGCTGTGAAACAAGCAGGATTTGAGGGTCAGTTCTACCATCAAGGATATGAGCTTAGGTCTCGGCAGAGGAAAAACTAGTGCAAACATGGGTTTCTTAGGTAGCCAATGAAGCTAAGATAGTAAAAAATCACTTGCCAATTATCTATACTAGAGAGCCCGCTGTGGGCTTTAATCTAATGGCTTTCATGCCCTTCATACTTACATATGCTGTAAGAACCCTTGGTAAGGACTGTGATGTGTCTTCTATTAAACATAACAGGAATTTTAAATTTATTTCCATGGAAGAAGATGCAAACAGAACGAAGCAGAACATTCAATTTCTGAGTCTGTCAAAATGAAGGATTGCATTTCATTTGTTTATTTTAATCTTAATTAAAGAGTTAACATTAGTTAAGCACAACTTGCATTGGTACATAGTGGCAGAAAGCAAAAGCAAATGCATTAATTGCAGTTCACTAACCACAGGCGTGATTTTGAAAAGTGCTAGATCAGTGAAGAATCGCTCCATTGAAAAGAATAATTATATCCATACCTTTTGAATTCCTTTGTTAATACACATTCTTGTAAGAAAAGGGTACAAGCAAGACCTGTAAATTTTGCAAATTTCATTAAAAAGCATTTTCTCTCAGACAAAAGTTCCTGTACAGGCAGGACACCACCCTTGTGATTAGCTTCTCAGAGGAATGGACTTAGAGACAATTTTTAACTTGCTCCTCTGCAAACCAACACTTTTATCAATTGATTGTAGCTCCCTCAAAAAAAAAAGTGCTTTTCCCCTGCTAAAACCTGCCTGCCACTTCAGGATGGCAGGCTGATAAGAAGTGGGAATAGAGGCTGGTTTTGATATCCTAATTAGCTAGATAAGGAGTTGCATTTTCCCTATTAGGTGAAGCTCTTTCGCTGAATCCTCATACTGTCAAATTCTAAGAGACAGCATAAGGCTGTTGATCCACATTGACAGGGAGCGTGGAAGATCGATGTGGTTTCCACTCCCGTTTGTAAAGGTCTGGTTGTCTTCCTGTCATTGCTGTGCTAGAAGATGGGTCAGAATTTATTTTTTTTTTATTCACAGATAGGAAAATCGCCAAGGGAAGATTTGAAGACGTGAATGAAACATTTCACAGAGATACGGAAGATTAATTTTGGAGAGCCAAGGCTCACAAAAAGAACCCTGATTTAAAACTGCTCCATAGGGGTTATGAGTAATTTAGCACAGGAGAAAATCCTCACGTGTTGTGCATGTAAAATACCGCACTGCTACATATTATACAATGACATCGCTTCTGCTTTTTTGGCATCAGACAGAGATGTAACTTCCTGATAATTCACCAGAACAGGGAAATGGAAAATCAAGCATGACACTTTACTAGATATCACTTGAAAAGAAGAAGCTGGGGGAACTTCCACATGTGGCATACAGGGCATAGACTCTTTTCTTGTGTCCTCCAATTTCAGTGACGCTCAAGATGCATGTGGAAGGTGTCCCCTCCAAATGCTTTTCATTATTGAGGTAGAAATGTGTGTCACCATGACATTGAGAGGGTACCTTTTGTCTTCTAATTTTCACAAAGGTGCTTGAAGGAAATTAATACAGCTCTAAACTTCACTAATTGCTCATTCAATTACGTTTCTCAGCCACACTCTGCAGCTCTGTATTGGCCAAGGACATGGAACACACAGCTAATGGTTGTCCTCCTCCCACTCCCTTCCTCTCCCCCAGGCTCTGCAGAGCACTGCCCTCACAAAATTATTCAGAGTAATGTCTGTATCACACTGGCAGGAGGAAAGCACCTGAGCACTTGGTGACCTCCTGAGGTCCCTTCTTAAATTATTCTATGATTCCCCAATATTGCTCATGCTTGAACACATGTATTTTCATAGCAGCTGGACTTCCTAAAACATGCAGTTCCAGCTAAACATATCCAACTGTATATGCAAACACACAGATGAAACAATCTCTGTTAACAGATACTATAAAATATAACTTCATGGATAGCATTCATTACAATTCACATAAAACATGTAAATGAATTTGTGTTGTCCAGCTATATAGAGTGTGTGAGACTGAGTTTGCAGAAAGACGGTACTCTCTTTAGAAAGAGTTGAGTTCTTCTGTCTTTGGGTGGAATAATGCACAATTCAAGTTTTTGGTACCATTAGTTGGTATCGCTTGGGTATAACACTGATCCTAATAACTTCACCCTGGGCAGTGATTCAGAAATGGGAAAGGTTTCACCTAATAGCCATCCATTGACTGTCAAAGTCAAACCTATGGAACTGTACACATTTTAGAGAGCATATAAGTCCCAAAAATGTAAAGAGTTCCCAATTCTTAGACAAAAAAAACCCTCTGCTCTGTGACTAACCATACTCTTTCTACTGCATACTTTAAGCAAGATAGTGAAGCTGAAATTAACATATTTGAGCCTCTAGTTCAGTTTAGATCACCAACTCCTTTTGTTGGTTTTATGCAGGAGGCTAAAACTTTCACTGAATTCAGTATTAAACATTCAAACAACTCGTTCATATCTAATTATGCATATTCTAAGCAATACTATACCCTTTCATACAACATAGACTGAAAGAAGAACTAATAAATGCTAACCACCACTTTTAGTTCAGAACAGGGATAAAATGTGTTCTTGCTTTGTAAGGCTTCTCAGGAATAAGTTGACTATAGTAGTAATATAACATTTCCATCTACTTTTTTTTTT
>VZRU01013790.1:7887-20735 GCA_013398155.1 Pedionomus torquatus | reverse complement strand
CCCCCGTCCGGCGCTCCTCGGATCCCGGGAGGCCGAGCCGCTGGAAGGGGGCGGCGGGGGAGCCTCCGCCCCGTCGCCCACCGCCAGCCGCAGCCCCTCGGGCGGGCCGCTGCTCACCCCCTCGCAGTCGCTGGACGGGGCGGGCGGGCGACGCTCGGGGTACATCACCATCGGCTACCGGGGCTCCTACACCATCGGGAGGGAGGCGCAGGCCGATGCCAAGTTCCGACGGGTGGCTCGCATCNGGCAAGACGGCGCTGGCCAAGGAGGTCTTCGGGGAGACGCTGAACGAGAGCCGCGACCCCGACCGCCCCCCCGAGCGCTACACTGCCCGCTACTACCTCAAGTTCAACTTCCTCGAGCAAGCCTTTGACCGGCTCTCCGAGGCCGGCTTCCGCATGGCCGCCTGCTCCTCCACCGGCACCTGCGCCTTTGCCCCCGAGCAGGGTGGCCCCGCTGATGACAAGATCTGGACCAGCTACACCGAGTATGTCTTCTGCCGGGACTGAGCATCCCTCCGGCGCGAGGCGTGGGGATAAGGTGGTGGCCCCTGCACGCCTTCGTGCCCACAGTCCCCTCCCGGCCCGGACGAAGGAGGATGTGGAGGGGGATTTGCCCTCTTGCAGTCTCCTTACTCTGGCACCTGCCTCCACGCACAAGGCTGGTCGGCCCCCAGCGCAGCCCCCACACTTCCAGCACGCACCTCTTGATGGCCCTGAGGACAGGAGGTCACCATGATGTGCCTCAGCCACTGTGTCCCTGCTCGGCTGCCATGTCCCTGCTCAGCCACCTTATCCTGGCTCACACCATCATCCCCCGCCTCCCACGCCTCCCAGTAGCTGTATTGGTAGCGAGAAAGGAGAGGTAGCAGGAGTGGACAAATACTTGCCTCAGAAAGGCTGTGTGTGTGCCCAGCCCCTGCCCAAGGGTGGGGTGTTTTAAAAACCACACGTTTAGGGACTGTGGAACTTTTCAGTTGCTTTTTAGCAACTTCTGTTGAAGATGGCTTGATAAATGGCTGTCTTTTCTCATCCCCATACTCTTCCCCAAGATTCAGCCTTGTTGGGGGTATCTGTGAGGGTCCATTTTATCCCTGTCCCCTCAAAGCGATGCCTCTCAGCGAAGGAAGTGATGCCTGACAGCGAGGAGTTGGCACTCCAGCTCATACTTTTCTGTAGAGATGAGTAATTTTGCAGGAGGCGTGCGTGTGACCCTTCATGCTGGGTTGCATCCATCTCCCCTTCTCTGCTCCCCGTCCCTCTCCAAGCTTTTAAACTGGACCAGGGCCTGCACAGCAGGCACGTAAGGCTGATGTGAAAGGACAGGTTCCCTGGATAAGCAACCACTTGAACTATAAAGTGTCCTCAGACACACCTGTTTATGCCCTCAAGAGGTAAAGCAACTACGCTATGAAAAATTAAAGTGCTTGTGAATCGTAACTTTCATGGGTGGTGTGTAGTCCTTATAATTCTTTTGAAGTTACTGTCTATAATATGCATAGAAATCTCGATGCATATTTCCTTAAACACCCTCAAAAAGATGGGAGCGAGAGGAGGCCAAGCTTACCAGAGTAAAGGTAGGGCCTGCTGCCTGGGAAGCTGAAATCATGTATGTTGAATTAATGCATTATAAGTGTAATCAGGAGCACCCTGCTAGTTACTTTAAGTTTTGTCATGTTCGTGCTGTAAAACTCTGAATCCAGCAGAACTGATGCCGAAATGACAGTTTCCTGGTTTTCATGGCAGTGCTACCAGAGCAGTGACGCTGCTGAGAGTTAAGTACCCCTTCCTAGACAAGCTTAGTGCTTCTTAGAAAGTATTAAGCCCAGTCCTTACAAAAGCGAGAACAATGCCAACTTTCTTCAGGGGAAATTCCCCCTTCTGAGCTGTATTTGGCTTGTGCTGTCTAACAATTTCTTGTCCAGAGGAGGCAGCTGTAGCTTGCTTTGGAAGACATGGTCTGAGTGGCAGGTTTTACACCAAGCAGGTCTTTCTGATAAATTCGTAAAGATTGGGTAACAAAACCACTTTCCCGTAAAACCTGAACTTGTTTTAAAAGCCTGTGTTGTCCACTCAGACCTTCATGGAAAACTATCCTAAATGAATCAGAATTTTTGAAGAATTTAGCGGTAGGTATTAAAGGCTTGAAGTTACATTTTTAAAACTCCTGAATAATAGATCGTTCTAATTCCAGATTTAGAAATGCTACTAGCACTTGTGTTCTAACCAAAGAATTTCACAGTAGGGTTTTATTTTTAAAACCTTAATTCATTTGAAAACAGCTTCAGCTATGTATGTGTTGAGTTGAATTTCAGTGCTCAGCCTCTGTGTTTGCTACTTGGTCTTTCATTAAGTGCATGCAGAGCCACGTAAAACTGAAAATAACTTGCATTGCCATGGTTTAGAGGTTTTTATGTTTTGTTTTTATTAGCAGGATTGTCTATTAACGTGATTAAATTTGAGGTGTCCGTATGAAAGCACTGGGTATTGACCAATTGTAGATAGTTGTATAATGGAGTATTTTTAAAAGGAGAGAAATGTATACCTGCCAAATTAGATGAGCAATAAGATAAGAGCGAGAGGCCAATACACACGAAGATGGAACAAAACCTGTTTGTCCTATGCCTTACTCTGAGATGATTTCTTTGTGCTTAACTTATTTATACCACAAGTGAAAGGACATTGATCACAGCTACTAGGTCTTTACAATGCCATTCTTGAGAATAATGACTGTCTTTTTCTAGTTTATGTTAAGTAATTCTGAAATATGTTTTTTAAGATTTTGTATAAAATCGGTTTCCAGTAAAGTGTTCAAATTCGCTCTAGATAGCTTTCCTTTTTTTAAGAAGCTGGTAGCTTACTATATCCATCATAGGAGCTATGAACAGGGGCAGTTTTAAATTGAACTTCTGATTTAGTGTACATATATATACAGTATACAAACATTTTACATGAATCATTTAGTTTTTTAATCATTTTAGTGCTACAGAATTTCATAATATATCTAGCCAAGCATTTACATATTACGCTATGTACATAATATAGTCACGTTGTTTTACTGGTTTCCTATACTTGTTTCTATGGAAAAAACTGAATATGAATATCAGCTTGTAGAAACTGAAATCGATTACATACTCGCTTGAATGTGAATCATAACTAAACTTCCAGGTGGCTGAATGCATCTCTAAAACAAAGATTGCCTGTATTTTGATCAATGATTGCCTATCCATTTGCTGGCAGAAGACCCGGAAATTCTCATAATTTCAAGTAAAAATGGATGTAATAAAAACATAAACTGATGAGTTTTTAATCTCTGTGTTCATGCTAAAAACTCTTAAGTGTTATTAGTGTTAGGAAATGGGTCTCTTCGTGTACTGGTAACTCATTACATTTAGGCTTAAAACGATGGTGACATAAACCTAATAGTCATTTGATGGTTTGCCACAGAAGATATTTTTCTTACACAGTACTGAGTAATTTCAGGAGAATTTTTAAAAGGCAAAATGCCCAGGGCAAAGTCACTGAGTTTTACTGGTCTCTTCTATTGAGTGCTCAAAGAACAGATAAACACGATGACTCTGCTAAGCTATTGATGTGCAGAAGGATAGAAATCTAAAGGCACAGCACTGCAGTCCTGTGTGTGTTTTGTAGCAGCTGTTGTTCACCGTTCGTGTACTTATGGATGAACACAGCAGCATTTGTGAGTGCTATTTAAAAAAAAAAAAAGGCAGTCTTTAATTAGAAGTTAAGGCACAGGTCTTTTCAGTGATGCATAACATGAAGGCTGACTTTGCAGATGTCTGATAGGATGTTTATATTTTTATACATGTAGATAACGAGCCACTTATTCGTTCTTATTTTCACATGTATAGCGTTGAAAATAAAGATCCTCCTAGGAAAACGTTGCATACCAAATTAAATTCTTGTTCTTTAAATATTAACTCGGTTGTGTGGTTTATACTGTCCTTTTTACTCTTGGTAAGGGTGTTGTTAGCTTTGCTCTTTCTTCTACAGTATCACGTTCATAACTTCGGCAAAGACTCCAAACTAATATGTAAAGCAGAAGCATCGAGCAAAGAATATAATGTATGTATTCTGGTAACACCCATGGCAAGATAAGCAGAAATGTGTAGTGCTCGGACCACATACTTTCCTTTTAAGTGTCACAGAGAATTTCTGTAGTACTGGTCAGTATAAAACAGTCCTCAGGAAATCATAGTGATTAAACAGCTTCATTTGAATAGCACAGAATAATAGTTGAAATAAAATGTTGATGTTTTTTGTGAAGTCAGAGACTAACAACATTTGATATGGTATTCATTTAATGAAAGAAACATTAGTACCTAAGAAAATCAATGATCCCAGAGAAATGCATTGAGAAATTCCATTAAGGGATGGATGGATGATCTTTTTAGCTACCCTGTGATCACTGGTGAACTGTTATAAGCCTGATGGTTTATAACAAACCAGTCAGTTTCATAGGAAATTAATAATGAATTTCTAGTAAAATCCACATGTATGAAGCACCTGTAATTTTCTTGGGTAGCATGGCTATAATGCAAAGGAACCATCAGAAGGAAGTTTAATCAACCATTTTATTTGATAGCTTGCCAGTATTTGACAGCTTTGTTATCACACAATAATATAAGAAAGGAGGTTTTTCCATAAGTAACAAAACTCTGAGCCTGTCTTTCTGCAGGCTTAGGTCTTGATTCCTTAATATGGCCACTTCAATTACTCTACTCACCACTATCCCTTTTATTTCACTTCTGCTAGGCGAAAGGCGGCACATTCTGTAACAGAGCCAGCTTCTGCTATGATGAAAGTTATGCCTGAATTCTACCTTTCTCCCTCAGGGAACTACAGATTGTTTCCTCCTTTCCTTCACCCAGCCAGCAGTATTCATGGAATTTGTAAGAACATAACATCTGCAAGTTTTTTTCGTCCTTTCGATTGTGGTTGAAATCACCCATCAGCTCAGAAGTTGTTAAGGGGCGCAGATGTCCATCCAAATGGACAATACAAGTGTGTGGGCCTTATTTCCTCAGGAAACAAGGCTTACAACAAATTACTGTAATTAATGCTTGGCACTGCCTATATAAAACCTTTTGTCAAAGGAGGACACTAGTCCAAGTGAACTAAAACCCTATAGACTGAGGAGGCGAGCGGTCACGCTTGCTTTCACAACACTGGCCACTCGGCCAAACCAATGGGTGGACTAGAATGGCTTAAAAATATTTCCAGCCTCTACATTCCTGCAACGTTTCCAAGTGTAGCTCCAATAGCTTTGAACCGTGTTGCAAACAGCCCTTCTTGGCTGCCTGTCTTAAACCCGTCTGTTGGAGAAATTTGCTGGAGAAAATTTCTCTTATGAATATGGAGATTCTAGGACTCCTTCTGCCCTCTTGGTTGCCAGAAATGCATCAAAATGTGCAGAAAATATTTTCCGAAGGCTAGATTCCACTCGGTTGTTTTTTATTAGTTTTTGTTTATTATAGGAAATCTTCAGCATAGTAGTTAATGAAAAATGGCTGGAAATGCCTTATTTATTTAGAAAGTACTAGCACTTAGCTTTGTCAAACTGAATGCTAATTTTGTTTTTCATTAAAATGAGCTGCGTGTGTTTTTCCCCTTGGACTGAACTGCACTAGATGTAAGGCTCTGCTGCTAAACAAAACTCTAATATATAATTGCTGAACTATTAAAACTATCAAGTATTGCAAGTAGCCTGTTGGAAATCAGCAGCACAACTACTGAGGCAGTCGAAACCACAGTCAGTCAAGTTACCCCGTTTCTTCCCTCTTACACTCTCCACTGTGTTCAAACGGGAATAAAATTAAGCTTGTTACACATTTCTTGCTCTAAAAGTTGTTTAACACATACTATGGGGTATGTCATATCTCCATCAAAGCTGTTAGCGACAGAGCCAGGGTTTTGAAGTTGATCTATTTCCTTATGAGAAATTAAGAGCTGGGAAAAATCCTTGCAGGAAGTGGGAGCAGCCTTCTGCAATTCTGAGGAAACTTCCTGATTTCACAAGAAACTCAAGGCATTTTTCGTCTATTCCAAATTCATACGTTACTCCTTTCTTGGAAACCCCCCAAACTCCTGAAAAACAGTAGGATTTTTATGTCATTTGCTTGTTCTAGGTCTTAGTTGATATCACCTGGATGTAAGACATTTTTCCTCTCTTTTAAAACAGCTCAGTGTTTAGCTGCTGGGAAAGGGCAATTTTAGCAGAACACCTTGCTCAGGGAGATGGGCAGATGTGGGTTAATTTTTTCATTCAACATACTATGGAAGGTAAGAAAGTTCACACAGAAATGTGTAGAAAGGAGTCAATGTGTTCTGTGATGTCAGTTTGCAGGTGAAGCCCAGCCCTCTGTAGCGTCTGACTTGGCTTTTGCAGCTTAACGATTTTCTCAGCTAGAATTTAATTAAGTGTTAACTCATTGAAGTTCAGCTGGAGAGGATGAGAACAGCATATCTGGACTGCAATAAAAAAAAACCCGGCTCCATTGATAAGGAACACTCAATCTATTATTTTCTTGTGTAGTTTTGTGGTAAAGTCACAACTACGGCTAGTTTATTGGGAGCAAACTGGGATGCAAAAAGACATAAAGAAAATGCCACTTCCTCTGGTCTTCTCCCCATGGACGTGTTCTTCAGAAGGGAACACACTGCTGCTATGATGGGAATAACTGTTCTTTTTGTTTTCAGAGATAACTGCAATAAACCACAATGCTGCCACCTCCATTTTGACTTTTTTTCTGGTTGTGGCTGAACGTTAGGGTCCCACCAACACTTAATAAGTGATCCTTTAGCAGAGCATATAATCATAACTGTATAGACTTCCATAGATTTGGATGTAGCTTGGTCTTGACTCAGATTTTCCAAATAGCACGCCGAAAAACTCTCCCCTTATAATACAGCAATGTCTGTGGTTATCAGAAGCCTGAAATTAAAAGTTTTTTCCTTTAAAAGGGAAGAGACTGTTCCAGGAATGTGAGTATTTTTTTTTTTTTTTTTTTTTCTTTTAGTAAAGAATCCCAATTATGGATTTTTAATTATTTTTTTTTAAATATGTGGCCTTATACAAACATTCCTAATTTTCTTCACCTTGGAAAATTCACTTCCACATCTTCCCATGGCTGACAGCTGAAGGCACGGGTATTTCAGAAAGCTGCAAAGACCAAGAGGTCTGGCAATAACTCACATGTGGCAATCCCATCCCGCCACGGTCCCTCTTACGATCAGAACCAATCTGGGTGGGTCCTAGGCCCCCGGATAACCTACTGGTCCTCACCACAACAGCCCCTTTGGCCTTCCTTCCTTCCTGGCAATGACCGAGGTGGCTCGGTAGTCCCTGAGTCAGCGTGGTCCCACTGCTGGCGCCTTGCCTGAATAAAAAGGGGCAGCATTTGTATTCTGGTGTAGTTCCTTGCAACCCAACAGCCACAAATTGGCACTTTTTCTCTGCTAGACTTCTGACCTACTTATTTCCAGGGTTTTGCTTTCCCTGTCTGTACGTTATCTGCTGTCTCAGTGTATGGGGTTGGAACACGGGAAAGATTTAGCTGTTTACAGTAGGCTGCCTAATAGCTTATCTGCTGTGGCGCTGAAAGGATGGTAATGACAACTCAGATAAAAATAGTTTTACAGTTCCTTAACATTTTTTTGGCCTGAATAACCTGTGAAAAAGTGCTGTATAAACTATAATAAATCTGGATAAAAGCAGCTTTTCTTTTATAGGCAAGAATGACAGTTTTACTATTTTTGCTGGAGCACTAGCATATTTGTCCACTTTGGCTTCCTTGTATCGTGTTAAGGGCTGGAGAGAACTCAGTTGCAGCTAAGTGGACTAAACAGTCATATTTAAACATTAGAGGAAGAGTATATGTATACAAATGCACTGGTGTTTCTATTTCTAAAAGAGAAGTTTATAGGTTGCTTGCTGATTATAAGATTGGATGCTCTTCCAACACATTACCTCCTAGGGTTTGTGGATAGAAAGAAACATCCACATCATCTAGTTTGCTGCTTTACATAGCATAGACTGCAGGACTCCCCTGAATATGGTCTTTAAATCAGGTGGTGAAATCTCTTAGACTGTCATCTAATCTCACGGACAATACTGCTGTTGGAAAAAAACCCACCACAGTGCTTGATTAATTGTTCGCTGGGAATGTCACAGAATCACAGAATGATAGCTTAGAAGGGAACTCTGGAGATCATCTAGTCCAACCCCCCTGTCAGAGCAGGTCCACCTAGAGCAGGTTGCACAGGAATGTGTCCAGGTGGGTTTTGAATATCTCCAGAGATGGAGACTCCACCACCACTCTGGGCAGCTTGTTCTAGCGCTCTAGCGCTAGCTATCTCTAGCTATCTCATTATGAGATTTCATATTCTCATGGGAACAAAATATCTAGGTCCTCACTCCAGACGGTGTTTTGGCTGTGTTGCCGGCCATCCCCTAAAGTCCAAGTGCAACTTATCACAACTGATGTTGTGATGGCCATGATGGCCATGCCCCGAGCAGGATCCAGGGGGGAAAACAGGGAGACCACACTGCCACAGCCATTGGTGCACTTGCTGAGGGGTACACTCTATCCCTTCATCCAAGTCATTGATGAGTATATTGAACAGGATTGGGCCCTGGGAAACACCACTTGTTACAGACCTCCAACTAGACTCTGTGCCACTAATCATGACCCTCTGAGCTCTGTCTTTCAGCCAGTTTCCAATCCACCTCACTGTCCATTCATCTGATCCACACTTCCTAAGCTTACCTATGAGGATGCTGTGGGAGATGGTGTCAAAAGCCTTGCTGAAGTCAGGATAGGCAACATCCACTGCCCTCCCTCATCTATCCATCCAGTCATGCCATTGTAGAAGGCTATGAGCTTAGTCAGATGATTTCCCCTTTGTGAATCCATATTGACTACTTCTGATAGCTTTCTTTTCCTTCATATGCTTTGAGATGATACCCAGAACAAGCTGTTTCATCCCCTTTCCAGGGATGGAGGTGAGGCTGACCAGCCTGTAGTTCCCTGGGTCTTCCTTCTTGCCCTTTTTGAAGAGTGGAGTGACATTGGCTTTCAGCCAGAAGGGTCTGTAATGTCTTCTTCACTGTCACCATGAGGCTGGAGAGAGGAAGGTACATAGGTATGTAGGAAGGCATGTATGGAGACTGTTCATTTGGTCTAAATCTGTGGACAAACTGTCCTGTCTTTTCGTTTGGTTTCCAGCCACCTGTCCCCTGTAACCAGTTTTATTGACACTGCTTATGAGGCCATGGTGAGAACCAGTTCAAGGACTTAGTGCAGATGAAAACCCTAAACAAGCAAGTAAAAAAGGCAGGCTATCTCTCAACCAGAGCCACTCCCTGAACTGGCTCACGATACAGTAAAGTTACTACTGCTAGAAGAAATGGGTCTGAAGATTAAACAGAGCGAGCTCCTGTGGTCTGTCAATATAAGGCATGTTTTTTAGTCCTTTAGATATCTCATATCTTTTGACATTCCCTTCCAGTATATGATGGGAGCCTACAGAAGAGCAGGAGAGGGACTCTTTGTCAGGAAGTGGAGTGATAGAACAAGGGGTAACAGTTTTAAACTAGAAGAGGGGAGATTTAGATTGGATAGTAGGAAGAAATTCTTTCCTGTGAGGGTGGTGAGGCACTGGAACAGGTTGCCCAGTGAAGTTGGGGATGCCCCATCCCTGGAAGCGTTCAAGGCCAGGCTGGTCTAGTGGGAGGTGTCCCTGCCCACGGCAGGGGGTTGGAACTTGATGATCTTTAAAGTCCCTTCCAACTCTAACCATTCTATGATTCTATGACAGAATCCTCTTCAATTTATCAACATCTTTTGGACTGCTGGTTTCAGAGACTGCTCATTCCACTAAGGGAATGTGCAAATGCAAAGTAAAACTTCTCTCTGCTATCCTCTGTTTTTTTTTTTTTTCTATTCATCACTGCAAGGTTTGCATTGGCAGTCCCAGGGATTTAAGTGCCACTGGAGTTTATGTTCAGTAACCCACCACCATGCGTTACTGTGCTGTGTCCTCTAAATGCTATCCCGGTTATCAGTCAAAATGCATGGCGGTGTATAAAGTGTTTTCTTATTAAATATAAAACCACTGTTCAATTTAACAACTTAAATAACCTTAAAAAGCAAAGCAAAACTAATATGAGGGGATCTATGTTCCACATATCAATGCTGATCAACAGTACAGTGTGTTTGGCATCATTTGTTACTAGTTACATCCAATAGGTAGTTTTCACACTGGATAAATAGATGTCTGAGGATTGATGTCAGGTTGCAGGCCTAAAGGTCCTAAATTACCTGATGTTTTTTAACCACTGTCTTCAAACACAAACAGTTTATGTTTTTTCCCATCCTTTGGAGCTTCTCCAGGGTTCTGAGAGTTTTGGAGAAGGCTGTGTTAGTAATTACACAGGCTTGTAAAGACACCGGATGTAAATTGGCCAGACCTGATTAAAAAAAAAATAAAATTTGTTGCTCATCTTTTTTGGATTAGTCTCAGAAGGGAAGTTGTTGATTATTTTCAGCAGACCTGCAGAGCAAAATATTTATACTTTTCCTGAACTAACAAAGCTCCAACTTCTGCCTAATAATGAATCAATACAATTTTTCATGTAGTTCCTAATAAAATGAAATAATTTAATTTTTAATTATGCTGACTACTACTTTCTTTGTGTTCTTTTCCCTTAACTTATTGAATTTATACAATGCAATTAGTACAGCATTTGGAATTTATAGCTTTTGATTTATAGGGGTTTTGATAGCTTTCTCTTTCCCTATTAGAATGTATATCTTTGACTTTTTAATAGCAGCTGTCTGGATCATGTCCTGGGATGCACTGGATAACTGTTGCTCCTGTTGATCTCAATAAAAGGTACTGTCTGTGCAGGAAGAACATGGCAATTTCACAAAAGCAGTGTTCTCTCTTTTACATTCAGGACTTTACATTTACATTTATTTGCTGTAACTGTAACTGGGATTTCAAAATGGAAATAATAGTATTTTTAAAGGTTCGTTTCTTGATATGCAGTGGGAATTGATGCTTCATTCAACAGTCTTCAATATAACAAATAATCAACTCAGTCCCTCAAGGACATAAATTTTGCTGGAAGGCTAAGTTGCAGACCTTCCATTGAGATGTCTATTAGTTCTTAGAATTCTTAACATTTTATTCAAGGAATCTTTCAGGAAACTGTAGAGAACAGAAAAAAATGGCAAACAGACATTTGCTCTTCTTTTTAAAGGCAAACATGTTAGAACTTGCCTCATTTCATTAATGTAATCTTTGTAGAAGTCCTGTCCTTGAGGTAGGGTTTGAAGCTTTACTGGACGACCTAACCAAGAGAAAACTTCTCTACTGTACTCCTAGTCAACATTTCTTTTCCAAAACCAACATTATATGGTCTGGTGGCTCTACAGCAGCAGTGTTTTGTGTTGGTGGCCATCTCAAGTACCTGAAAACACTACCCTCAACTTTTTTTGAAGCCATTTCTAGATGTGTCTTTTTTATCACATGCCAATCTACCACTCCTGTATAATATTTCCCAGAAGCTGGAAAATACATGAAATATAAATTTTATTAATTTTGTACATATGAAGTACAATTTTCGTAATTATATTCATAGCCAAAGCCTTTTTGACCTGTTCAAGGCACGAGGATACAGGCTTGTGAAAGGCAGCATGTAAATATTGCTGTTGCTGTTGTTACCCTTTGACCGCAGGACACAATTCAAGTGTCTTTTTTTTTTGTTTGAAGGCTTGAAAAAGCGTACAGATAAGAAAGCTGCCACCATAGGAATATGCTTGAACCTTGAAACCCCACACCATAGTATTACTCTGTGTTTGACCATTTAATCTTATTCTACGTATTGTGGTGCAAATCCAGAGTATCTAGAGGATATACCCAAGGAACATTTTCTCACATCTTTCCTAATGCTTTTTTTGACACATCTAAAAGTTGCTGCTTTGTCATATTCAATTATTTATGTCTTTTCCTGAGTCCTGTTCATGGAATAACCTACGAACATTGCTGATGTGTATTTTGGAGTGTGGTGTGGCACACAGCTCGCACTTAGCACTTACCTGGACTTGCGCTCACTGGAGTTGGTATTTGCTTTTTTTTGTGGCCCTGCTTCCAATGCACTTTTCCAATATGTATGAATTGGTATGGAAATCAGAGGGACAACAGGGAAGCTCAGCTGTGGAGAAAACATGAGTGTCATCAGTGACAACTTCCCAACTTGTAGAGGCTGCACACTTTGCCTACAAACCCATGGTGTGTGAAGGCTGATTCAGTTTGGATAAATAAGAATCACTTAGCATTACAAGTAATAGGTTGTAGTAGCTTTTCCCTTATTTTCTGTTCTTCAGACTACTCCTCAACAGTAGCTTTAAACATGATTTTCAGCTACTGTTCCCTCACTCTAACCCATACAGTTGTCCTCACCATTTTCCCATTGATAACCTCTTAAATAGCTCAATGTTCTTCCCACATTTTCATTTGCAAAATTAGGTTACAGAAAATTATAGGAAAAAATGCTGCATTAAATTAGCTTCCTTAGACAATGTGAGATTGCTTTTAACCTTAATTTATAAAGCACCAAATGGGAGTAAAAGAGTCACTGGCTGAAATCAGCAAGTCATTCTCTTTATATGGAATAACAAAGTATGTAGTTCTGAATAACTTGGTTTAAATCAAGCAAGAAAGTCTTCCTGAGGTCAGGGTGGCTCTCTTCTGTAATCAGCATCAGCAGTTGCCTGATGCTGATGAATGTTTTCCCCAACAAGAAATATACTCTGTCCTGGT
>VZRU01013789.1:74405-88097 GCA_013398155.1 Pedionomus torquatus | reverse complement strand
CGTCCTCCCTCTGGAGTCACCGACGGATTTGACAGGCCTTGCCTCTCCGAGCTCCCCCAAGGACCAAACAGGCTGCCCTGGCAGAGGGACACTTGTGGGTGACCTCCCGTCCCACCGTGCCCCACTGCCACCCGGGAGGCTCCTGCCAGCCAGGGGAAATTTGTCAGCACCAGCTTGCAGCCTCGGTGACTCACCCTAGCTCCTGCTGTGGGTGAGGGCCACCAGGCACGTGCTGGGGGCTCGACTGGCCTCATCTGATCCCCTGGGCATGGCTGTGGCACACATCCCCAATTTGGGGCTGCCAGGGAAGGTGAAGCATTTCTTGCAGAAATGTCGTCCTTCNAAAAATTGTGCCTTTTAGAAAAAAAAAAAAAAAAAAAAAAAAAAAAAAAAAAGAAGAAGGGTGGGAAGAGGACTGAGCAGCCCAGACACAAGCTGTTCTCCAAAACAGCCCTGGCAGCTACCTGATGCCAAGGCACAAACTGTGTCATCAAGACGGGGAGCTGAAAAACCTCTATTTGTCCACCAGACACTCAGCAGAGTTTTCTAGCCTTGAAACATGTTCACATGTGACATGGGACCGTTCACATGTGGGTGGTGCTGAGCGCTCTCTGGGTGCTGAGGCAGTTGGAGCATCCCTGAAGCCAGTTGCGTTCCCAGCAGGTATCTCAGGAATTGCTATTTTTGGCTCTTCCCTGTGCCTTCGTGTTGGCTGTCCATTATCCCCCAACTTGGTTGTTTCTGGGTATCCCAGCTCAAAGCTCTTTGACCTTTCCCAGGTGCTCCTGCCACCCTGGAGGAGAAGCTCACCCACGTCAAGAAGTATGAGGTGGTGATGCCACGTAAGATGCCAGTGCCTCGTGGAAAGAGGGAACTGTCTGCACTGCAGGTGAGTAGTGGCTTGGCACAGCTGTCCTCGCTCAGCAAGGGGTGCAGGGAGGGTGCTGCAATCAGCAGAGACCCTTGGCCCACCACTGGGCTTAAAGCCAGACCCCCTTGGCCCATCACTGGGCTGCTGGACCCCCTTAACCCTGTGCCAACAGAGTGCACATTTTCTTGCATTGCTTTCATCCCAGAGGATGGAGATCTTGAAGGAGTCGATCAGCTCAGATTTCCTGGACTGTTTTGGGGTCAAACTAGGAACTGCAGATAGCAGGGTGGACCCTTGGAGGTCCTTGGAGGGGAGGGGGGGGCTTTCTCCAATGTTTTTTTCTGAGGCATTACCCAGCGGTGCCACCTCTTGCAACTTTGCAGTGAACTTGTGACATCTGGTCTTTGTATAAGAAGGGATTTGCGAAGCCTCATTGAGCTGTAAGCACTTTTCTTGCTGTGTTTGCTGAAGTCATTTTTTTTTTTCATCCTTTGGGACAGGGAAATGAGAATCAGAAAGTTGCAGAAACCCACATGAAAGAAAAGCAGTGTTATTTTTCTTGGGAAACCTTGTAATTTGGGGGAAGGGATGGGGTTTGACTCAGTACTTTTGAGCATTCTGGGCTGACGTCTGTAAGATGATGGCCTTGATCTCGTTTTCCTCATTGCCTTAAATTAAAATTCAGACAAATGCAAGGATTCCTTTTCTAGGACCAAAAAGCACGAACTTTAGCACCTGATGAGACAGAGGCGCTGGGGACGTTTATTTCCTAGTAAACTCTTCATACAGCCTGTTCATTATAGTTCAAACCATTCTGATAAAATAGCTTCAAAAACACTCCCCAAGAGCATCTGTTTTCTGTGCTCTACAAACCTAAACTTGCCCACAAGATAAACATTCCCCAGGTTGTTTAGAGAGACCATCTGTTCTGGGTGCATTGGCCAGCTCTGCACTGATCCCCCTGGAAAGGGGAGCTCACCCATCTCGGGGTTCCTCTGCTTTCCACAACGTGGGAGAAGACATCTGCCTTGAGCTGTATACTTTGGGACAGCCATCGGTGGTCTCTGCCAGGTGGCACCTGGATTTGGTCTTGGATGGGGCAGTTCTTGGACCTCCCAAACTTGTTGTGTTGAGGGTATGTTGTCTCCTGCCTTTCCACAGGAGCTGGGTTTGCTCTCCCAGTAACCTTGACAGGGAAGAGGTTCTCAGCAAGGCTTGACCACAACCTTTTTGGAGATAGGTAGCTGGACAGTCGTTTTCTGTGCCAGCTCCTTCTGTGGCTTTGCATTAGCAGACTCTGGCTGGGTTGGGCATGGGCCGAGACCTGGTTCCTGTGTCAGAGCAGTTGGGACACGAGGCCAGTCCAGCAGAGCATCTGCAAGGTGAGGCTTGAAGCAGACCCCTCTGGCTTCGCTTAAATTAAGATGTTTAGTCCTGAAAACAGAGTGGAGAGCTGGGTCCTGCAGCACAGGAGCTCCTGTGGTGCCAGCCTTCCCACCGGCTGTGATCTTCCCACCCACCCTTAGCAGGGGTGTGACAGGACATGTGACAAACCTGGGTTCCTCATGGAAAGAGACCTGAAAAAAGGGCAAGAAGGGCTTCCAAAAAGATTTATAGTTCCATGCTCTCGATTGCAGAAGTGACATCTCTCATACTATGCTCCACCATTTTAAAGAGATGTACTGGAATGGAAGGGTGTTTTCCAGCCAATGTAAGACCTGGTGTAGCAAGCTGCTGGCTTCTCCCTCAGTTCCCTGGCGTTTACACATCCCTGCTAATGTCCCCCACCATGTCCACAGAACCAGTTGATGCAATGAGGCAAGCCCTTTGACTGGGTGTGGACAGCTGAGCACCGGCTAGCCCAGACCACAGCTCTGCTGGAAGCAGCAGGACGTTTCAGAGTGAGTGATGGGGCTGGATGGAGCAGGAGCAAGGGACAGTGGTGGCCCAGAGACCTGCCTTCCCTGCCTCCTCTCTTGTGCTGCAGCTCCTCTGATACACTGCGTGGTGCAATGGACCCCATTCCTCCTGTCCTAGCCTGTTGCCTCTTCCCACTCACCTGTGCTGAGGTGGGGCGAGGGCATCATGTCTGCAAGCTGACTGGGTCACTTAATAGGACCAACTGGAAGAAGTCTCTCTTCTAGGTGCTGTTGATTTGCTTGCTCAACATGGTGGTGGGGTTAGCAGGGCTCAGGCGGGGCCGGGGCTGAGCTGCCTGCACTTTCAAAACCTTCCCATCCAGAGGCCTTGCAAAGCCCTTGCTAATAAGGGAGTGATTCAGAGAAGATTTAATAGGACTTCGGTGGGGTTTTTTTTAACTTGCCCTGCGATTGTCTGCAAGAAACGGTCCCTGACCCATCACTCCCTTCCAAATACTTTCCTGCCATTTCTTAAGGCCTTTTCTGGCTCCAGCACTGCCAAGAATAACACAGCGTGGCTTTGTCAGCAGGCACGGGACAGGGTGGCCATGTCAGGCGGGAGATGCTGTTTCAAAAGAAAAGAATTTTCCGGGAAGCCCTGAGTGCACCCACACTCAAGGCCGGTGGTGTGTGCCTGCCCGCAGCCTGGAGGGCTTGTTGCAGCCTGCTCAGCAGGCAGCTGGGAGGTTTCATGGCCAGCAGCCCTCGCTTCACACTGGAGATGGGTTGGATTGAGGGCGACAGAGCGGCGGGCAAACCCTCAGAGCCAGCCCTGCTGCTGCTGAGTCAGCAGGACTTTCGGCTCAGCCCCAGCTCATCCCACTGGGAGCACTGAGCCGTCCTGTGAGTCCTCCCCGGGGAGAGGCCACACACCTCATCTGGGAGGAATGCTGGCCCTGCGGGATGCCTTTGGCTTAGCTCTCCACCCCAGGATCCTGTAAGAGTGAGGATGGGCCCTCAGGAGAGGTGTCTGTGCTGCAATGGTGACTAAGGAGGTCCCTGGTGCCAAGGGTGCAGCCTGATATAGGACACCATGCAAGAGATCATAGAATGATAGAATGCTTCAGGTACCCTTGGGATCATCGAGTCCAACCGTCAGCCCCACTCTACAACGTTCTCCCCTACACCAGATCCCCCAACACCACATCTCAACCACTCTGGAATGCTGACACATTGGGGAATGCTGACTCAACCACCTCCCTGGGCAGCCTGTCCCAGGGTCTGACCACTCCTTCTGGAAAGAACTTTTTCCTAATGTCCGGTCTACACCTACCCTGTTGCTGCCATAAGCCATTTCCTCTCGTTCTATCGCTAATTACCTGTGAGAAGAGACCAGCACCAACCTCTCTAGGTTGTAGTGAGTGATGAGGTCTCCCTTCAGCCTCCTCTTCCTCAGACTAAACAGTCCCAGCTCCCTCATTGCTCTCCATAAGATTTCTTCTCCAGGCCCTTCCCCAGCTCCGTTGCCCTCCTCTGCCCTCGCTCCAGCACCTCCAGATCTCTCTGGTGTTGAGGTGCCCACAACTGGACACAACACTCAAGGGGTGCCCTCACCAGTGCTGAGTCCAGGGGGACAATCCCCTCCCTACTTCTGCTGGGCACACCATTTCTGACACAAGCCAGGATGCCCTTGGCACGCTGCTGGCTCATGTTCAGCCACTTGTCAACCAGAACCCCAGGTCCTTTTCTGCCAGGCAGCTCCAGCCACACTTCCCCAAGCCTGTAGCATCCATGGGGTTGGTGTGGCCCAAAAGCAGGACCCGGCACTTGGCCTTGCTGAAGCTCATACCATTAACATTGGCCCATCCATCCAACCATCTATCCAAGTCTCCCTGTAGAGTCTCCCTATCCTCACACGGATCAGCACTCCTGTGTAACTTGGTGTCATCTCCAAACTTACTGATGATACACTCTGTGTTCTTATCATCAATAAAGATGAAATGGTCCCAACACTGAGCCCTGAGGAAGACCACTTGTGACTGGCTGCCAGCTGGATTTAACTCCGTTGAGCACCACTCTTTGGGACCAGCCAGCCAGCCAGTGCTTGATCCAACAGATCGTACGCTCATCCAGGCCATGAACAACCAGTTTTTCCATGAGAATTTTATGGGGACAAGTGTCAAATGCTTTTTGAAAGTCTGTGTAGACAATATCCGCAGACTTTTCCTCATCCAATAATTGGGTCATCTTGTCATAGAAGGTTGTCAGGTTTGTCAGACAGGACCTGCCTTTCATAAACCCATGCTGACTAGGCCTGACCCCCTGCTTGCCCATTATATGGCTTGTAATGACACTCAAGATAGTCTGCTCCATGACCTTCCCTGGTACAAAGACTGACAGGTCTTTAGTTTCCTGGATCCTCCCTTCAGTTCTTCATGTGGGTGGGTGTTACCTTTGCTACCCTTCGGTCCATTGGGACCTCCTCAGTAGTCATGACTTCAAGTAAATATCGCAGTGGTCCTGGTGGGATGGGACATCTGGAAGTCTACAGATCAGTCTCTTCAGATGGAGATCACTAGACATTTCTAGAAGACACTTCTGGAAGGGACATCTCCATCCTGGGAGTTCAGGACTTGGCTAGGCTGAGCCGTGTCCACCCTGACCCAGCCACAGTGACTGGAGGTTGGACTTGAGATGCTTTGAGGTCCCTTCCACCAGAGCAGGGGTGATGTTCAGGGGATCTGGCACATGGTGATACTAAAATCGATTCTTGGTAACAGAGGAGAACCAAGGGAAGGTTCCAACTGTGATGTTGCACGTTAGATCAGTCAGAGGTAAGGAAGTCTCTGCTGATGAGAACTGTTGGGCACTGAGGATCTTTGCGGTCAGCACATGAGTAAGCGCTGAACTCAGTGCCCAAAAAAGGACTTTTGTGACTGATGAGTAGGAAACCTCGGTTTCTGGCACAGCCATCTGCAGCCGTGTGTCAGAGACAGGAAGCCAGACTTTGCTGACTCTGTTTCATTGCTGGTGACCTGTTCTTTATCTCAGGATGTGACAGAGATTTGTGTTGCTGCCCACATGCTTTCTTTTTTCTCTTCTAATTTCCTGTGTCTTTGCTGGATGCCTCCATGGTGAGCAGCCAAGTTCCCCATCCTGCAGCCACCTTCCACTGGGACACGTACATCCCATCCCCTCTGTAGGCAGGTCCTCCATTCCGCAGCTCTTGTTTCTGGTGGTGGTGGGTCTGTGATGTTGTCTACCTTTCATGCAGAGCACCTACCCGGACCATCTCCTCTACAGCATCCGTGCCGAAGGCAGGGACTACCTCCTGTGGCTGGAGAAGAACAAGTGAGTGCGGGCGGGCACAGCAGGCTGGCTGGGGGCCCTTACCATGAACATCACTTCTCCAAGGTCCAGCATCACCGCACCAGCGACCTAAGCCCTCGGGCCAGACCCTCGATAGCAAAATATTGTGATTAGTTTTTCCCTCTTTGCCAAACCCACCCAGGGAGGTCATGGGCCCACCATACCCAACCTGACCAAACTTTCCATCCTCTCCCCAAAACCGGGGTCACCGCTTACACCCCTTCCCCATCCCGCAGGGAGCTGATGGGGCAGCAGTACACTGAGACGCACTACTTAGCCGATGGCACAGAGATCACAGAGAAGCCAGACGTTCAGGTATGGACCTGGCTCCAGGGAGGGCAGGTTTCCTGCTCCTGCAAGATCATGCTGTGCCAACAGTGGGTGCAGACCTCCTTTACACCTGTCCTTTCTCTTGACAACAGGATCACTGCCTTTATCAGGGTCACGTGCAAGGATACGCCGACTCAGCAGTGAGCATCAGCACCTGTGGTGGGCTCAGGTAGGACCTCCAACTCCTCAGGGCACTGTAGCTGGCCAGAGGACAGCAGCAAGCCTGGTCTTGGCACACGCTACTGTGTGCTCCTGCCAGATGTGGTGCCATGTAATGGTGAGCTGGTGTGACCAAGCCTCAGCCAGCTGGAGCGGTGTCAGTGGAGGGAGAGCTTAGCTTTCCCACAAAGAAGAGAAGATGTTCTTTTTCCTGCTGGCAGTGGGAGTGCCCACTGGCTCGGTGCCTAGCAGGAAAGGCATTATACATCACCTGGCCATGCCAGGCTCCTAGAGCTGATGGCTGGTGCCTTTCCAAAAGAAAAATGGAAACATATGGAGGTGTCTTCCTCTGACCACTCTGCTGGCCATGCTGGTGCTCATTCCTCAACAGCTGCCTTGGGTCTACCTTCCTTTAATGGCAGAAAGCACCCTTGCAGAGTAACCCAAGGTCCGCCAGGTCCATGCAGTGTTGCTCAGTTTGCCATAGAAGATTTGTACTCTACTGCTCTTTTTCTTTTGAGGTCACCTAGCAGCCAGACATTGCAAGAGAGTAAGCCCTCTGGAAGGAAGCGTCAAGGGTGATATAGGCAGGGCACACGGGACACCTTACAGAAGGCATCTAGAAGGCCAGAGGTGCTCAGTAGAAATGGCCTGGCAGCATGGGGCACTTCACTTTGCTGAACCCTGGGAGATTTCTGCTGGCCCAAAGTACAGAATACCCTCCTTGCCACGGGTGCCGTCCCACGGTTTGCTCTCTCCTAGACAGTTCTTAGCCACCCTAACAGTCCTTTTCTTCAAACAGTGCTTCTGTAGCCTCCAAAAGCAAATGCTGCTGGGTGTGTTTGCTATTGCCCCCATCTCCCAGCATGCCCCAGCTCAGCTTGGTCCCACGGCACCGCCTTGATGGGCTCTTGGGGAAGTTGAGGTTCCAGAGGAGACGCATCGAGTCCCTCGCCTTGCTGTGAACTCCTGTACCCCTGTACCTCTGCACAGTGCTGTGAGGCTTCATGCACTGCCCAAGGGCTGCCAGCGGCTTTGCGTTGAGTGTGGTTTCATGCATCTGGCCAGAAGGACCTGACTGCTGTGTCCTGCTGGTGGTTGGTAGCTCATCCAAGCTGCCTCTGCGAACCATGAAGGGGTAAGGTGGTTTCCTAGATGAGATTTAGCAGCTGTATTTTGTCTCACAGGCATCTCCAAGAGTGTGTGTAGTTTCAGTTGGTGTCCCACCAGATATCTCCCCAACCTGATACCCACCCTCTCTCTTGGCAGTGGATTTTTCCAGGTGAATGAGACCACCTTCCTGCTGGAACCCCTGGAGGAGGATGCAGCTGGCCAGCACGCAGTGTACCGAGCAGCTCTCTTGCGGGGGAAGCGCGGCATTTGCCCAGAGTCCGGTGCCACCCTGGAGTATGACCATGAACCAAAAATTCCTGCAGCCATGAAGCTCTACCACTGGGTTAAGGATTGCATTGTTTCTCCTTGTTGTAGCTGAGTTTGCAAGAGCCTAGGTCCTGTGGCATCCAGGAGAGGAGTGGGGCCATACTGCATACCTTGGAGGTGCTCCTCTCCCACATGTTGTTGGTTAGGCCCACAAACACAGGTTGCTCTAAGTGGCCTAGCTCCTGGTGGGGACAAGGCCTCAATCTTGTACCTTTAGCAGGAGCATCCTCCATGAGCTTTTGTGATGACCACAGCGCATTTCTCACGCTCATACCAGTAGCAGGTTTGAGATTTTCCTTGTGTGTTGGAAGATGTCTGAAACACCCAGCAAAGTGACATCAGAAAGCAGAGCTAGAAGACCTACTAGCCTTGAATAACATTGAAAGATGCCCCAGGATCCAACAATGTCCCACAGGAGGGTCAACTGCGGGGCTTGGCAAACTGCAGAACTGAGCCCATCTTTGCGTTCACTTTTCTCTTCTCTTCCAGGGGTCAGCTCCGCTGCACAAAGCTCCCCGATATGTGGAGCTGGTCTTGGTCGTGGACAACGAGGAGGTAAGCACCAGGGCAGGAGCCCAGTGCCTGCATTTGCGCTGCCGTTCACTGCAGCAAGGAGGCCGAAGCCAGCCTGGAAAATTCTCTGTGTCCTTCTGTAGTTCAGGAAACACAAGGATTTGCGTACCGTGCAGAACCGCATGAAGGAAATCGTGAACCATGTTGACAAGGTGAGCGCGGGACTCTGGATCTTCACTGCCTGCAGCGCCAGCATGGGCGTGAACGTGGCAGAGGAGAGACTGGCATGGGCAGGGTGATGGAGCTGGAGCCAATCTTAAGCATGTAGGTGGACTGCCACAGGGTGACCAACTCCCTTGGCCAACGGGGTGTGCAAAAAGAACATGACAAGAAGCTCAGCCCTGCATCCTCAAGAATGTAGGATAGCTGCCTCCCAGCTCTCCCATAAGGGAAGGGGTGGAAAAATTCCTTCTTATCCCACAGCCACTCTCAAGCTGGAGTGGGTGCTGACCAGGGGAGGGTGATGGATGCAGTGCACCGAGGGGGAGTTTCTGTTTGCCTTGCTTCAGCAGCGTGGGAGCATCATCCCAACATTCGCCAGCCAAGAGGGAGCCCAGAGGTCCTGGGGTAAACCTGCGGACCTCATCTACGTGGTCACTCCTGCTTGTGTTATTTATTGAGGGAGTAACAGAACTGATATTGCACAGGGAGGTAGGATGCTGGGCTTGGCTGCAGTTCCCCAGGGGAGGTGGGACCTTCTCTCTGCTTGTGCAGATCAAATCCAAGCAATCCTTCTGGGCTGTCTCCCACCTCAGCTTTATCAGCCTCTTCACTTACGGGTGGCCTTGATTGGCTTGGAGGTGTGGAGCCACAAGGACAAAATTGTGGTCAGTCCCAACCCAGAGGTGACACTGGACAACTTCCTCCACTGGCGAGAGGCAGAGCTGCTGCGGAGGAAGCCACATGACAATGCCCAGCTGATCACGTAAGAATAGGGGGCTACCACCTCGCCTTCCTTGCAGAACTTCTGCCACCCAGGCCACATGGCCATGGTGGCATCTCAATCCCACAGGGGCATTGACTTCCATGGCACGACTGTAGGGCTCGCCAAGAAGCTTGTGATGTGCACCAGGGACTCAGGCGGTGTCAACCAGGTGGGTTCCACTGCCCAGGCACGTGCCAGGAGGGCAGCAGCAGTCCATGGTCTGCACTCCCAGCACTGTATTTTCCAGAGCAGGTCTCTCCTTCACCGGTCTCCAGCTTTTCCTCCACAGCCTGGCTGGATCCGGTCCCTGACATCTCCAACCCTTGAGAGACTCATCTCCAGAGAAATGTTGGGGCCACAGGGAAGGGTAGCTGTGAAAACCCAACTGGGTGCTTGCAGGGGGCTCTAATACAGCTGAGCCCCAAGGAGCCTCCCAGAGCAACTCTGTGGACACAAAGCTTCTCCCACCACTTGTCAAGTGGCTGAGACTTGGTTTACTCTCTGCTCCTCGGCCATCGTGGCTGTGCAGGACCTCCCCAGGGAGGGTGTACTTTGTGGGCGCATGAGCCATGGAAGATGATGGGACCCACAGCTATCCAGAACCACCTCAAAGCATTGTTTTAGGGTAGCTGCTATATCTAAACACACTTGCATGCCTGAGGGGGACCATTCTGGAGGTCCTCAGGGGCCATGGGACCAAGTCCAGCCTTTACCTCAGCACAGTGGTATTAGGGGACAAATCACAGACAGCAGCCAGACCTGGCTCTCAGTGGGCCCCGTGGAGACGCCACAGAGACCATTTGCACCACATTGCACCTCTTGTCCCACAGGACCACAGCATGAATCCTATTGGCGCTGCATCCACTATGGCTCACGAGATGGGGCACAACCTGGGGATGTCTCATGATGAAGACATTGCTGGCTGCCTCTGTCCTGTCCCCAGAGCTGATGGAGGATGTGTCATGGCAGCGAGTGTTGGGTGAGTGATGGAGAAAGGGGAATATCCCTGGGCAGAAAATACCTTGAAGTATCCTCTGGCATTGTCCTGATGGGGTGAAGGCTGTGAGAAGGTCAGGTCTGGGCAGACATTTCACTTGAAGGTTGCTCGCCACGGTCTCCCTGGCTCCTGTCTCTGCTCATGACTGCTTGCTTTTGTGCCCCTTCAGCTTGACTTATCCCAAGCGTTTCAGCCACTGCAGCGAGCAGGACATGTGGCAGTTCCTCAGGGACTCCAGGACCAGCTGCCTGCTGAACGTCCCCACCGTGGATGAGCTGTATGGGGGGCCGGTGTGTGGGAACCAGTTTGTGGAACGGGGAGAGCAGTGTGACTGCGGCACGCCGGAGGTAGGGATGCTCTCTGAGAGCTCAGGAAGGAGGGTTGGTGGCAGGGATCTGAGAGCTTCATTCAGACTTGGAAAAGGTTGTGCAAGCCTCTTCACTGGACACTGCTTTGCAAAATCTTTGCGAGCTTATGTTCATGCTTCTCCTGAAAAATAACTTATGGAGGATTTGTTAACATGGACGTGTGCCCCCGCCCCCCGCCTCCCTTCATGTAGCTGGAGTAGGAGTGTGCCTAGGAAAGATGGACATCCCACCAACATGTCCTCCAAAGAGGTAATCCAAGAAGGGGGACATTGTGTCATGTTGACCTTCCAAGACCTGTTCTCAGCTTTTCCTCACCCTCTAATGGCCCTAGGGGGAGATTTGAGACAATGACTCTGGGATAAATCCCTGTGTCACAGCCCTCCTCTGGGATCTGAAGGTACCCCCTGATACAGATCCTCCTGTTTTCTCCTTCCTGGGTTTGTGCAAGGGGTGCTACCAAGGAGCAAAGGTCCACGTCAGGAACCATCTTCTGAAAAAAGTATTTCTTGTCCTTTGGTTTGGTGTTGGAGCACAGAGGCAGCGGTAGCAGCGCACACCTGGGATGATGCAGCGTTTTTGCCCCGTGGTATAGCCCATGGTGGCCACGCTGCCATTGGCACCTGGTGATGTGGCAGCTGGCTTCCTCCAGAAAGGAAGGAAAAGGATCTTTCACCGGGCTTTGGGGAGCATTTCAGTCCCTCCCTGTCTTGCAGGAGTGCTCCAACCGTTGCTGCAATGCCACCACTTGTCAGCTGAAAGAGGGAGCTGAGTGCGCCCAGGGGGACTGCTGCCAGGACTGCAAGGTACTGCTGCCGGCAGGGGGACCAGACTGGCAGGGAAAGGAGCTGGTGGGTTCACAGTCCTGCCCTGGGCTCCTCCAGTGCTTCCCAGTAGAGGCAAGGTGTGAACATATCCCTCTGGAAAGCCTGAAGGATCTCTGTAGCAGTCTGCCCAGAGCCAATGGCTTGGGTGGAAAATATGCTTTCTGTCTAATGTTCTCACTACATGGGCAGTCAGCATCCTGGAAGTGATCGGGAAGATGAAGCAGCCTCTGTTTCTGGCATCCTGGAGTCCAGGTCCCCTCACTTACTAGGTTAGATGTGGGATGAAAGGTATTGAAGAACTGGGCAATGTTCAGAAGAGAGCAATGTGGGCCATTTCTGGACTAAGAAACCAACCCGCTCCAGACTGACCTGCTGGAAAGCAGCTCTGCAGAGAGAGGCCTGGGTGTCCTGCTGGACAAGTTGAGCATGAGCCAGCCAGCAGTGTGGCCAAAGAAGGTCAATCGCCCCCCGGGGTGTGGCCAGCAGGTCAAGGGAGGTCATGGTGAGGCCACATCTGGAGCACTGGGTCCAGTTCTATTTACTATTGACCAAGCTGCTGCACAGGGCAGAGGTCTGTTTGGCTGAATATTGGGTCTTCCCATTATGTCCCCGCAGTCAACACTTTATGGTTTGCTTTGTGCTAAAGTAGCACCAACTCTGGAGCTGTCAGGTGCCAGGAGATGTTTTGAAGACTAGGATGCTGCTGGTCCTGCCAGTTTGGATCTGGGGATGTGAGAGCCCTGAGGGCAGCGCTGACATCCCTTTTCCTGCGCAGGTGAAGGCTGTGGGTGTGCTCTGCCGAGCTGCGAAGAACGACTGCGACCTGCCCGAACGCTGCACTGGCCTCAGCCCCGAGTGCCCAGAGGATGTCTTTCAGGAGAACGGCATCCGCTGTCAGAACAGCAGCGGCTACTGCTACAATGGGGCCTGCCCCTCACCCGGCGAGCAGTGCCGCATTCTCTGGGGCGCAGGTAGTTGCTCCCCCTCGCTGCCCACCCCTCCTCGCCCCCGTCACTGAGCGATGGGCCTGCAGCTCTGGCTCCGTGGGCCGAGGCATTGCTGGGCTGCAGTCCCCTCCTATGGTCCTGGCTGTGGCTGCTGACCCCAAGGTGTGGGCAGCGGCATCAGCGCTTCAGGCTCTGGCTCCAGCTGACCTTTCCCACGTGTCCTGCAGGAGCCCAGGTGGCTCCTGATGTCTGCTTTAAGCACAACAGCGAGCAACATCTTCACCTCCATTGTCTCACCGACTACGGGAAGCAGCCCTGCAGCCCCAAGTAAGGAGCTGGCGAGGCGGGGTGGTGTCCGTGTCCATGTCCAGCAACAGCACCACGGGGCCAAGCAGAGCCCCACAGCCCTGTGCCACCCACAGCGCTGGTGCTCACGGCTGCTTCCCTCGCAGGGATGTGAAGTGTGGCACACTGCTGTGCCTGAGCAACAACACCAGCCCTGTCCTTGGCCGTGGCTCCTACTCCCTCTTCCTCGGCCGCTTCAAGTGCAAGGCGGTCATTGCCAGCAACGATGCCAATGAAGTGGTGGCCAAGCTCAGGCTGGTGCCCACTGGTGCCAAGTGTGGAGAGGAGATGGTGAGTGGGCTGCCTGCTGTGCTGAGGTGGCAGAGCTGGGAGTGACTGCTGGCTGCAGGGACCGGGGGCAGCCTCAGAGCCCCCTTGTGTGCCCCCAGGTCTGCTATGCCGGGCGCTGCCAGAACATCCTGGTCTATGGCAACAAGAACTGCTCAGCCAAGTGCAACAACCATGGGGTATGCTGTGGGATTGTCCTCTCCCAGAGCAACAGTGGAGACTGGGGTAGCAGTCCTGGCCCCACAGCGTCTGCCACCCTAACACTTTCCTCCCTCATCCCAGGTGTGCAACCACAAGCAGGAGTGTCACTGTGAGCCGGGCTGGGCAGCGCCCTACTGCGAGCAGAGGATTTCAGGGGTGGCAGCAGGTACAGCACACCCACTGGGCATGGCTGGCG
>VZRU01013789.1:50582-74376 GCA_013398155.1 Pedionomus torquatus | reverse complement strand
CACTGGGCATGGCTGGCGCCGGCTGCCTCTGCCAGGGAGGGCGCCTGGGGAGGGAGGCTGGGCTCCATCACCGTGGTGCCAGCTGTGCCCGTCCCAAGCCAAGTGGGTCTCCGCAGGGAGCAGCAGCGTGGTCTTGGCGGCCGTGCTGGCAGTGCTGGTGCTCTTCAGCATCCTTCTTGGCAGTAGCTTCGTGCTCCTCAGAGGCAGGGTGACCAGGCGCTTCCGCAAAGGGTAATTCCCTCTGCCCACAGGCTGACCCCGGGGTGGGAGAGCTCCCTGGAGTTCAGCCCCACATCATCCCTGTGCCCCACAGGCGGACCTCTGGTGGGCCTGCTGCCAGCCTTGCTGACCCGCTCTTCCAGGACGTCTGTCCGCGCCGCCAGCTGTCCCACCGTGACATCGGCCACCCGAACCTGCTCAGCAGCACAGTGGCCCTGGGGAATGCCCGGCCCCTTGGGCGCCGCTGCCAGGCCCTGCAGGTCAGGGAGCCAAGGGGAGCTCTGGCACGGGGCAGCCATGGCCGTCTGGGGGGGAGGGCAGCCCTTCACCCTGGCTCTTTGCTGACCCTGCAGCCTCCGGAACTGGTCCCCAAGGTAACATCTCCAGCCTCTCCAGGACAGTCCCTAGAGGTAACTACACCACCACGGCAGGGTAGCCTGTCCTTGCCTCTCAGACAGCTCCCTCGCCACCAGCCTCCCTTGCCTGATCAGCTCCAGATGTGTGGGGCACATCTGTGGGGTGGGCCCAGGCAGCTGATGACCTGGTGGGGGGAGGCCTTTCCTCTGGGACCCCTACCCCCTCTGGGTCCCTCCTTGGCACCCAGGCGGTGGGACTTGGGTCTCTCCTCCCACCAGGTGAAGCCAAAGCCACCCACCAAGCCTCTCCCTGCGCTGAGGAACAAGGCGCCATATGAGGGGCTGCCAGGACCGGCCCTCCCTCACCACCCACGGACAACCCCTTCAGCCCTTCAGCAGGACACCCCCCTGAAGGTGGTCCTGAAGCTACCACCCCCAGCCAGGAGGTGACCAAGGATGCTCCTTCCACTGCCACGGCTGAGGAGATGCTGGCTCTGGTGGCACAGCCAGGACACTGCTGTCTGGCTTCCACCCTTACTTGAATCACTCACCAGACCCTCCCCCAGGAGGGAACACCTGCATTTACAGATACTTGACTTGTGCCTTAACTTTTGTAGCCTCATGGCTGGCTCAGGAAGAGCCACCAGCTGGGACTTCACAAGGAGACCATGAGCGTGGACAATGCCAGCTCCAGTTTTGAGGCCAGCCTCAAGCTGGTCTAGGCTTTCCTTCACCCTGGGAGCTGCTGCCTTCTCTCCTGGCATCATGAATGTGTGCTGCTCCCCAGGCCTTCTCTGATGGGACTGTGGCAAGGAGCTCCCAGCATCGCCTGCCAGGGCTGGAGTAGCACTGAACCACAAGGGACTATGCCCCAGGGCCACCACCCCAACTGGGGACAATCACAGGAGAGGTCTCAACAGGGCCTGGGATCCCTGCAGGGCTTTTAACTCTGGAGTCACCACTTGAATGACTGCTGTCCTGGAATTTCCTGGAAGCCTTTTTACTGCAATTGTTTTGCTTATGACCCTTCTGTGACCATTTTGAGCCATCTGTGGTGAAACCAGCCCCACCCCAGTTTTTGATAAAATTTTGGTTGAAGGTTTTTATACCAATAAAGACAGAAGGTAGTGCTGTCATGGGGTATTTCTTGGCAGAAGGGAGCTGGGGGGTGGATCTGGCATGGGTGGAGACAGGTCGGGGAGAAGGGCTTGAGCTGAGGTGCCAAATCCTGTGCCAGTCACAGTGGTCCAAACGGCAGCATTCCCTGCTGGCCGCACACAGCAAGACTGTCACAGGGGCTGCATGATGCTGCAGCAAGTGCCCATGACCCTCCCGCTGACTCCTAGCACTGCTGTCCCCAGCTGCCACAAACCCTGGGCTTGCTCTGTCACCAAGGACTAGCCACCCCAATTCCCACTGTCAGCTCAGTTCCCAGTGTCCTGGTCCAAGACTAGGTCATGCCTGCACACAACATTGATGCTCAGGGATCAGCCCGCAGTTCCCAAGGACACAGCTCACAGGCAGCAGCCATGCCTGCTAGGGAAATGCTCCTGCACTGGCTGCACAGGGCAGCAAGGCTCAACTCCCATCACAAGCTTCAGAGGACAACAGCAGACAGAGCAGGACTTCAAGTAGTGCCCCTACTGCTCGGCTCCACCATCCTGTGGTTTTCTTCAAGCCCAGGCTGCTCATGAGGCTCCCAGGGTTGCAGTCACCGCAGCTGGGGACATGCAGCATTACTGCAGGGTGAGAGGCAGAGGTGTCCCCACCCCTTCACATGCCTACAGTGACACTCGCCCTAGAACACACAAAACCACCAAGGAACTGGTAACAAAATAGTTTTATTCTGCTTTATCAAAAGAACTTAACATTGTTCATGTAAACCTGAATGTATTGAAAACATCCTGTGTTTCCTTAAAGAAGGTGTGAATCCAGTGGCAGACCCCTTTTGTTGCTCAGGAGCACAGAGGCCTTTAAAATGGAGTGAAAACCCAGTTCAATCCCACATTCCTGGCTGCACCTGTGTTCCTGCTCTGCAGCTCGCAGCTCAGAGAAGAGGAAAGCCTGGACAGAGATGTGAAAGCCATGGCGATTCCCTCTTGCACACCTACTCAGGCTTCCAAAGCAGTGGGCCAGGAAAACAGAAAGGGATGGAGGAGGCTTTTGTAGATGCTGAGTATCGTGCACACGTCACTGCAGGACCTCAAACCACAGAAGCATCCCTCAGACCACATGGGTCACAGGTGGCCGATGCATATCCCACCAGAGCAGGATGACATTTAGCTAAAGTGACAGCCAGTACAGTCATACATCCAACTGGGATGGCCGCAGGGAGGCCCAGCAAGGCCTCCAAAGGGAAGCAGCCCTTCCTCCAGTAGCCTGGAAGGCTTTCCCGCTCTCTGCACAGGCATCTCATTCTGATCACTGCAGGAGAGCTGTGAGCTGCCTGGTTATTGCTTCTAATGGTTCCCCTCATGCCCTTGCTTCCTGTCATCTGGCAGAACCTATCCTGTCCACCCAGGCTGATGCCCAGGGTTTGACAGACACCAGCACTGGGTAGTGCCCAACCTCAGCAAGTACCACACGGAGACAAGTCTGTGCCTCCTGTGGCAGTGTTTCTGTTTAAAAAGGCTGCCTTTGTCACCAAATACAACCCAAGTGGCTGCTGCCAGCCAGCAACAGCTAGGAGGTGGAGGGTCAAAGAGATGCAACTCCACTTGAAGCCCTTCCCACAGGAAAAATGGGACCTTGCAAGTCAAACAGTACTTCAAGAGACATTCCAATCATCACAGCTACAAAACTGCCCTGGTGCCTTTCCTCCTGGGAAGGCACTGCAGGGTCTAATGGAGGTAACACTGTGCCTGCCTGTTCCTCTTCTGCCACCAGCCACCAGTTTCAGCTTGGCCCTGCCTGCTGGCTGAGCTGCCTTCCAACAAGGCACGCAGACATCCTTCCTGCTCCTGTGCCTACCAGTGTCCTTTAAAAACTGCTCTTTGCCGGGAGAGCAGTGTTTGCTCAGGCCTTCTGCAGGTGAAGACGTGTGAGTTCCTCCACGCAGAAAGGCTCAGCTCGGTGCTCCCCAGGCTGGGATGTGCAGGAGCTGTGCCACAGCCCCTGAGCACCAGGTACATACAGCAAAAACTCGAAAACCTCTCCTCCTGGTGACAGCAGTATCCTTCCTGTCATCCTTAGAGCATGAGGGAAGTACACTAACCCATGACCTCCATGGAAGCCAGGATTGGTGCTCAGCACCTTCAGCTGGCCTCTCACTGGGGTAGGGTTTTGGTCCCCAGCTCGCGTCATGGCTGGATTTGAAAGGAGCTGGCGTCCCGAAGCAGAACACCAACAGAAAAACAGCCTCCAAGTGCTGTCGAGTCCCATGGTCATGTAGTACCCCCCAAGCTGGCCAGTGGTGGCAGCAGGAGAGACAGGAGCTCCCCAGAGATGGAGCAGAGGCAGCCAGGAGCTGAAAGACCATAAGGCACCGCATGTTCCCAAATTTCCTTTGAGGAGAGACACTGCTACCCTCCGAGTCAAGCCACGCAGGCAAGGAAAGCAGCACTGGAAAGCCTGAGCCCACGTCTTATTTGGGGAAATCATTAGCAGAGGTGAGGTTCAGGCCACTTGTTTTGAGTTAAATATTTCAGCAACCAAAAGCTAAGCATTTCCTTCCCCTTGCCACAAGGTTGCAGACAGGGGACAGAAGATCTCAACACCAGCACCAGCTGGCCCATCTGGTGAACTGCACCACAGCTGCACCCAAGGGGACAGGAGAACAGGAGGGGCATACAGATTTCCCAGGCAGGTGGAGGATAGTCAGTCTTAGAACGCGTAGTGGGGTTCAGAGGCAGATGACGCCGCAGTGGGTAGCCACTGGGGAACAGCGTTTCAGCTCAAGATCTTGGCAGTTGCTTTCTGAGCCATTGTCTTCTGGGGCCGCCGCAGAACGCAACTAGAAACAGGTCCTAGGAACAAGCACGTCCTCACAGGCAAAGGGGAGGACAAGAAAAGAGGAACACAGGTCGTACCAGCAGACTTCCCTCCCCAAGCACATCTCTTCCTCTCACCCTGCGGTACACAAGGAGCAGGGTTGGATATGTTACAACGCACACTAGAAGAAAAGATCACCCAGCTAGCACCACTCATGAATCAAAAGCCCTGCAACACAGCAAAGCCTGACCAGCAATGAGAGGACCAGCCCCCTTTTCCTGGAGAAAAGACCTACAGGGCAAAGATTTCCCAGCTCTGTTCCCAACCATCTGCTCAGAGGTGTTCCACACACTCTGAAATCTGGCTTAGGATGCAAGATGAGACTCAGCTGCCCAGTTGAAACATACTACAGTCAGTCATGGGCACCCAGCATGAGGCTCTTGCTTGAAGTTACAGAAGCCTGTTAGAGACTGCTTGCCCCAAGTTGCCATCTACTGCCACTGCCTACAGGAAAGAAGAACATTACAGCTATTCAGATCCTATTCAAATAACCCATTCCACACCAAACCACTCCTATCCAGTTCCTGAGCAGGAACACACAGCCTCCACTGGCCACTGGAATTCTTGGGAAGAGTTAAGATATCGCCAGTAACGAGCTGCCTCGGGGTCCACAAAGTGAAACTTCATCGGCCGGACAAAGGAAACCTCTTCACTCAGCCTCAGCAAGGAGCACTGAAGAACGAGCAGTGTGCAGCAACCTAGCACTCAAAGCCACATCTCCCACTTCCAGAGCAATGCTTGCTAAATAATTGCACCTGCTGCAGAAGACTTTCCTGGTGTCTGTCGTTTAATATTCCAGTATAGGTATGTTAGTACAGGATTAACCCTCATTTGGAAGCACCAATTTAATAGGGGGAGAAACGGAAGAGGCAGAGAGCACTTGCAATGTGTTGCTAGAAGAAAATCAACCCAACTGCCACCTATACACAAGATGTCCATGCATGCGCTGCATCTGCCCCACCAGCACAGGGCAACATCCCCATCCACAGCTGGGCGAGCTGTTGAGCTACACCGGGTGTTTCTCTACCTCTGTCAGCCAGTGCTTTCCTTTGCTCTGAGGTGGCTTTCTCCAGAGGCCTCCGGGGCCTCCTGTGAAGGAAGGCTGATTTCTTGGGTAGTCCTCAGGTTGGCTTGCTGGAAGGCACAGGAATCCAGAAACATGTTGGGGATGCGGTCACCAAAATACAGCTTGCTGTTGGCAGCTATCGCTTGGTATTTCATTAGTTCCAGATACTCAGGGGTAAGTTTCAGCTACAAAAAAAGAAACCCAAGACTGTAAGAGACAACCTTCTGGGCTTCATGACACTTCATCTCAGACAGCTGCTTCCTGGGATGTGGGATGTTAAGTGAAGTGTTTTCCCAGCGCTGCCCACCTGAAACTAATCTGTGCAGAGGGAAAGAGTAAGCAAGTCCTCTTCCGACCAGCTCTCAAGTGCTCACCTTGTTGGAATCCGCCAGCTTCCGAGCCGTGTAGTACTCCGCATCAGCTTTTGCTTTCTCTCTTGCTAGGAACGCAGCATCTAACAGAGCGACAGAGGACAGACAGGAAAACAAGTGTTAGCCCCATCACACTGAGCACCTGAGGCTGTCCTAAGGGATGAGCTGACCCAGATGTGCCCATGTACCTGCACTGCTGGATTCTTGGAGAGGCACCTGCAAAGGGGAGGAACGACCCCAGTAAATAAACTTGCACTACTGCACCCTTTATGATTTCTGCAGGATGCTGATGCTGGTCAGCCCAGTTCTGAGGTTCCTCTACCCGCTGCCACCCTTAGCTGCAAAATGACCCCAGCAGGATGGTAGCCCCACAGTTACCTTCAATTTCAGAAATTCGTTTCTCTGTTTCCTTCTCCATAATCTTCTGTTGATAGTGAATCCTGGCCACCTGAGCAGCCTTCTCTGCCTCTGCAATCACAACATGCGCAGCTCAGACAATCGCTTCTCAGGGCTTGAGCACCAAAACCTCGACCCCAGCATCTGCCACACAAGTAAGTTTGCTCTCTGCTGCCTTCCTTTCTGCCCAGACCCTACAGCGCCAGCCTGCACTTCGTGCAATACTTATAGAAAGAAAACACAGCACTGGTGTTTCTAGAGTTGCACCGGCTGACACCCCTTTTACAAGCCTAAGTCCTCCCAGCACAGGGATGTTTAGGTTCAAGCCCAAGTAGCTTTTCTGTCAGAGCTGTCACCTCCTGCTGGAGCAGGAGCCTCACTGTAAGGCTGAAGTGTCCGCTGCTCTGGGGAAGGAGGCGGGACATAGCGTGAGCAGCACAAACACTCATTTTTGTTTTTCTAAATGACTGTTGGTGCGGCCTGGACATGCCTCCTTCAGGGAAGCTGTCAGCAATGAAAGACAATGGCATACCCCAGCTTAGTGGGGGCTGCAGGAATGGAAATTCAGCTTGGCCCCCCTCCACTAGTACCCCCAGCTGGTGACATACCAATAAGTGCTTTCTTCCGGTCTGTCTCCGCTTCCTTCTCTACTACCTTCTGCTTCTGGGCTGCGATCAGCAGCTTGGTCTTCTCAGCCTCCCTGCAGGGTGAGAGGCGGTATCTCAGGGAAACAAAGCTGGGGAGCAGCTCTGCAAACCAGGGTGTGAGAGGTCAGGAGGACAAAAAGCTGACCAGTCACCAGCATCATGTCCTCACAGTCCAGCCATGAGGACTAGCTCTGTCTTCAGCTGTACAAGCGCCTGAGTAACCAGCGGGTCAAAGGAAGGGATTGCTCTCTTTATTTGGCACTGGTGAGGCCACATCTGGATGCTATAGAGTTTGAGGCTCTTGAGACAAAGACTGAGTCCAGTGCAGATATGGGGTGGAGGCCAGAGCATTGAGAAGAGGCTGGGGGAGCTGGTCTTGCTCAGCTGGAGATGAGGATGTGAAGGGGGATCCAATGGTATGTCCCCCTGCCCAAAGGAGGCCTGGAGACACCAGGGCTGGACTCTGCCGGTCTGAGCAACCCACTGCAGCTGCAGCACTGGCTCTGCTGGAAACAGGGTCAGGCTGGAGACCCCCATGCTGGTGCCTCCTTACAGAGCCAAACTACAGGCAATGGGGAAGGCAAAATAAGTCTTTTAAATCAATGCAATAATTGTGCAGGCATCTGAGCTTCCGCCCCTAGCACGAGAGTAATTCTCACAATAACTTGGTGTTTCCCCTTGCCCAAAGTGGTGCCAGAGGCTCCGGGCCTGGACTCTGCTCAGAGGGGCACAGCAAGAGCCCCAGGGGCATCAGTACAGCTGGAACACAGGAATGGCCTCGAAGGAACAGCCTGTCCCCGCGTGAGCGGGGCGTTCCTGGGATGGGGCCCCAAGCAGTGGGGGATGCTCCAGTGCACCCGGACACAGCTCCCACTGACCTGCTGCAGCTGTGACATTGGATCTACTGTCCAACCCCTTTCCCAAAGGGGATCTCCATGGTCATACATCAGACTAAAATCTGTCTGCAATTTTCTGAGTTTGTTGGAGGGCAGCTTACAGATGAAACACCCAGACCCCTGAGCCCTGCATTCAGATTACACACCTTCTACATCAGTGTTCTCTCTACACAGAGTAGGAACATACCCTTGATGCAGTACAACTTCAAAACCATCTTTGTGAAGGGTTGAAAAGCTTCAAGGTGAAAGAGCTATTGAAATAGAAAAATGGAATGCACAAGTGCACACAGTCCAGCACAGACTGTCTAGAGCCCACCTCTCACCTTCTGAGCACCAGACCAGGTAAGAGCTTTCTAACAGCAATATGACTGTGCTGGACCTTCAAAACGAATTCATACACTTTTGCATACTCACATTAGCTCAAAATTTCTCCGGATGGCTTCTGGAATTTTGGGTTTTGTAACACGCACGGCCTATGAATAAAGAAGAGAGTGCATTTTATGCTCAATGTTTTGACACGTAACTAAGACACGTGTTTGCAAAACCAGATGTAGCGCTCTGGACATCTCCACGTTGATCTAAGAGCACACACAATGGTTCCCAATCCTCCTATGCAACACAGCTGAGCACACCTTATGGCCCCTAAGTGATCCAGTAAGGCCTGTGGGATAGACTGCTAAAGAGGTCCACCACCTTTGCTGTAAGAAACTTAGTTCTCCACTCCAAAAACTCTTCAAATATCACAACGCTTCCCAAAGTACTGCTCAAGAATGGGACTCATGAACTCAACAAAACTAAATTGCAGGAATAAGACTTGCAAAACAGACGCAGACAAGCTCTCAGGAATGGGTTTTCCAGGAGAAAGCTTGTGAAAGCGTCAAGACAGAGAAACAGCTGTGAAGACTGGGGAGAGCAGCAGGGCATCGGTGACAGCTGCTGTTTTCAACTGTGGGTCATCAAGAGTGATGCTGACACCACCACTCCAGTACATGTCAGACAGGGCCACTTAACCTATTCTGTGGAGGACCCTCTCAAAATACAAGGGAAACACCTCCAGAGGTGGGACCAGAAGCTCCTGCTGCTCAGCTAGCCTATGGTGTGGATCATGACTGAGCTTTGGGAGACACGGACTGACAGCCCACAGGTTACCCTTCTGCTCCATCTCCACTGTAGATCTAGCGCTGAGCCTGCTTCCCTCTGGGGTCAGTATGTGTGCCAAGAACCAAGGGGCTTCCACAAAGTGGAATGAAATAGGGACATGCCCAGATGAGTCTTCATATGCAGTGCAAAAAGGGAACTGTTTCCACGTGACAGGCATCATGGCCATGGCAAACGTACTGTGCCCAGGCAGAAGGAGCCAGTCTGTCATCAGAGCACAGAATGATTTGGGTTGAAAGGGACCTTCCAAGACCATCCAGTCCAACTCTCTCTGCTATGGGAACGCACAACTTCCACTAGATGAGGTTGCTCAAAGCCCTGTCCAATGTGTTCTTGAACATTTCCAGTGATGAACACAGACAACTTCTCTGGGCTGTTCCACTGTCTCACCACCCTTATCCTAAGACGCTTCTTCCTTATATCCAATCTAAAACTACGCTTTTTCACTTTAAACCCCAAAGTTTTAAAGAAAAATTAAGCTATTGTTTTTGCAAAGGAACAGCCTGGCCAGTTTTTGGAGAAGAACACTTTGATTGGCTTGCAGCGATGTAGTTAGAGAATGATTAACACAAAGGATTCCCAGGACATCCAAAGAATGCTCATCCCTTAGACAAAAGAGAAACCAGTCTATGCCAGAATGTAATCTAAGGAGAGGATGAACGTTTCCCTGAGGCTGGCAAACTTAAGCAATATTACCAAAGAAGGGAATAAATAAGTAAGGGAAGTAATTGCTATAGGGGCAGTGATGGGGAGAGCTAACCGGGGGTGGGACGAAGGGAAGCAGTCAGGTATCTCTGACAGGCCGTGACCTCTGGAGCACCCAGCCAGTGGGGGAACACGGGAGGGAAACGTCGGCCAGGAACAGGGAATAAGAACAAAACGTGCCAAAGCCTGGTGTGCCTGCTTGAATGTTTAAATAAAATGTGCTTCGTGATGATCACTGTCTTGAGCCGTTGTTACGGGGTGAGGAGCATTTCTCACACATTGTCCCATGTCCTGTCACTACAGGCCTTGGTAGAAAGCCCTCTTGCTGTATTGACAGGCCACCATAAAGTCTCCCTGGAACCTTCTCTTCCCCAGGCTGAACAACTCCCATTCTGTTGCTCCTCTGAACAAGGAAAGAAAGCAGATATGTGGGACATTAAACCAGGACATCCTTCCGTGAAAGGATTTTTCTAAGCTCCTACTAAGTGCCTAGAAAGGTACCACATGCAGAAATCTCACCCCCTCAGCCACTGCAGGGTACGCTGAGGGATATTCTGCCTCCATAATACCCCTGCACCAAAACAAAGATGAGTTTCCAGGAGGATGGCTTTTCCAACACAGGCAAAGATTCCTCTGTTATCAAGAAAGCGTCCAGGTCTTTGAACATCTCCAGTAGCTGCTGCTTTTTCAAGCTAATGGCTCAACCTATCTAAGGGTGAAGTCTACTTAAATCTACTGGATGGAAACGCTACCGTGTATTAACATGCCGTCAGTACGTGTCAAGTGTTAAGGCATTGGGAGATGCTGGGACTAACTAGGTGAGCAACAGCTTTGCAATGGAGAGCATGACAGAATCAAAAGACAAGGTGACAAAAGACTATGTGACAGCATCTTTTCCCTGTGGCCATGAAGTCCAGCCGCATTCTGAGCTGCACTAGCAAAAGCTCAGCAGCAGGCTGAAGGCAGTTTCTATTCCAGTGTGGGATACCAATAAGTCAGAGAATGCAGCTGAAAGTCACCAAGATGGCAATGTAAACTTTGCAGAGAATGGGAATGGGTTGATGGTGTGGCGTCTCCTCTCCTGTTGATGCCCCTGCTCTGTAAGTATGGGTGTGACGTTTGCCCGTTTCCAGTTATTAGGGACCTCTCTTGACCACTGCCATCTTTTAAAGGTAAGAGAGTGGCTTCACAACATTCATCCCCGCCATTCAGCACCCTGGGATGCATCCCACACAGCTCCACAGGGTTGTGTGTGTCCATCTACTCAGTTGTCCTCTACTGTGGGAAAACGCTTCACCTCTGCAGACACTGCTGCTAGAGGAGCCCTTCTAGCAGACCTTGCTAGAAGTGATAAGTGTTGAGTACTTCAGTTTATTCCATATCCTTGGTCACTGTGTCCTGCTTCACAGCTTCCTTGGCCTTCCTTTTGCTGTGGATACACCTCAGAAACCCTCTGTGTGGCCCTACACAGTCACCATTAAGTCCAAGACTATCTGAGCTTTGGTTTTCCCAACTCTGTCCCTGCGCTCCCAGGTCAACTGGCTTTATTCCTCCCAGTGTATCTATCCCTACTCCACTTTTTGTGAGGTTACTTTCTGCTTTTCAGTTCAGTCAGGAGTTCATCCTTCTGTCTTCACCTGCCTGACAAAGCACACCTTGCACAAGCTGAGTTCTGTTCTCCTTAAACCCAAGTCTGTAATTCTCCTGCTCATCTTGTTCCTCCAAGGACCTTGAACTCACCATCTTACTACAGCTGCTGCAACTCACACTTCACCTCTCAACCAGTTCTTCCTCATTTCTAAAAGGTCCAGATTATCTCCTCCAGTCAGCTTTCCTGCTAAAACTTATGTTCAACACCCCACAAACATCCAGCATGCCTTGCACCCAGCCCTATTCTCTTCCAGCAGATCCTGAGGTTGTCAGAGACCCCCATGAACACTAGGGTCTGTGATCATGAGGCTTCCTCTGGTCTTCTACAGGCAGCTTTACCTACTTCATCTTAATAACCAGGTGATCTGCAGCACACAAGGGCCAGGTGGTCTTCCATGTTGGTCTGATTCTTGTCTACGTTGGCTTTTATCTCAGCCATTCATCATCCAGTCCAAACCGAAGCTCCAGGCTATTTGAGCCAGTCCTATGCAGGCAGCACGACCCTGCTTGCCTCACCTTCTCAGCTCACCTGCTCCAGAGAGCCTGTACCCATCCACAGCAGCACTGCACTCATGTGAGCTATCCCACCAGGCACCGGGACCACAAAGCAGGTGCATTTCTAGTTTCTCAGCACTGCTTCTCAGGAGGCATGTGCCTGTGTCCAGAAACACACCTGAGACAAGCCCCAGGGTGTGCCACTTTCACAGGGAAAAAAGGCTTTCACAGGCTTTCTGGGAGCCTCCCCTACGACACTGTCCCTAGCCACTTCTTGCCACCCACTCCTCGCCACTTCTCTCAGGCTGTGGCCACAGTCCCTTGTGAAGGTTGCATACACATTAGTTTTACTAAACCTAGAAAGAAATGCCGTTAACTCCCTCTAACCGCATCTTTTCAATAACAAATTGTGTCACTTCTTTCAAAAACAAATTGTCAGTGACCTCTGAAGCACTCATGGGTGCAAACATGCTCTTCAAGAGGAAAGTGTTATGCTCAAGTACAGAACTAGTTCCCTTACAGTTCAGAAAACAATTCAATTCTAGGTACAGTTAAATTAATCTGGGTTACAGAACTGCACGTGGAGAGCACAAAGACAGCTTAGCTCTTCATCACAGGAGCAGGGTATTTCCTGATGAGACAGAGCAATGCAGCAGAGTAGCACGCTCTTTACTTGAGACAAGGGGCAAGGGAGCAGCTCAGCTTTGAAAGGGAACAACAGGAACACGAGGGCAGTATCACCGTGTCTTAAGTAGAAGAGATCAACCACTTTCCTCACCAGTTCTGGCCCTTCTTCAAACTGCTGGTCTGCTGAGCTGTGGGTCGATGCAGGCAGGGTATCATTCAACTTTTGATCAACAGTGAAGATTAGGCATGCCATATGGAGATGGGATAGTGCATGCTGAAGATCAGATTTAACTCGGCAGCTAACAACTTCCAGCAAAGAGCTGTGAGCTTTGCTTACACCCTCCCATACCCTGAGATCAAAAAAGGCCTTCACAGTACAACCATAACTTTTACTCGGAACTTTGCAGGAAATCTCTCTGCGATGTACAGCACAAGTTAACTTGGATATCTGGAAGACAGGTGTCACCTCAAATTCCTTGCAATAAGACACCGCCCGTGGTTCACCCCCCTCAAACCCGAGTGGGCCTGTTTACAAATGAGCTGCAGAACAGCACTTATCACAATGTTTTACCTGCTCTCAACCGGAGGCCTCCCCTCCTGGCACACAGCCAGCCTGGCTAAATGTGGCAACAAGAACAGCAAAACAAACCTGGTATCACTCTTCTCTTACAGTGTAAATCTACAGAGATTTCCAAATGAGCCCTTGCAAGCCAAAAGAAGATTTTTCCCAGAACTTCAACGTGTCAAAAAGCCTGTATGTCCCATAGCCCAGCTGAGATTAAATGCAATTTTCTAACATTAAGTGTAAGCAGAAAATCACTTAAGATGTAACATCTTTTCCTATCTCTAGTACAAGTGCAGAAAAGATGAAGCTCTTTTCTTTTGCAATTACCGGTAGGAACTGTGCTGGCACACTGGAGTGCCCAGCTCTGCAAGGGCACCAAGGGTAGTTTAACAAAAACATTTTCTCACCCTTTGCAAATTAAATCCAATACAAAACTAGCATTTAGAAGTGGTCGCTGAAATATGGACAGTCTTCATATGACAAAGCTCAACTTGAGGCTCAACTATTTCACATTAAGTGGAAAACTGAAGCAAGAAAGCCTAGTGAAAGGTGAGCAAGTGAGAGGTGGGGAAAAGAATAATCTTTGTTAGGGAATGAACCCACCTGGATAGTGAGACCTGGTGCCATGACATTGAGATCCTTCTGCAGGGCCAACTTCAGATTCTCATCTATCTGATCTGTGTTTGGAGGACAAGAGAGAGACCACTTAGCTTATTGTTTCTCATACAGCTTATGTGGCAGAGTGAGCTGGCCTTGAAGAGCAGGCGTCTCTATGGTGTAAGATTAAGATGCTTTTTGAGATCATTCAGCACATCATTTCCCTTCCTATACCCCCTTGAAATGTTCCAAAGAGTTGAGTTGCGTGCTACCACCTCTAGAAAGGCTCAGCTATTCAAACCCTCTGCCTTATGTCTCCAGGGACCTACATGAGCCAGTACTTGCCACTGAAAATACTCATGTATTTTGTCCCTTCCAACCTCCAGGAAGATCTTCCCACAGAAATGGCCATAACTGAAAGGACTAAGCTGCACATACTACCAGGAAACTCTTCTCTGACTACGGATATTTGGAAAGTCTGAGTACAGCATTCAAAGATTGAGAGCCTTTTAATATTAAAACTCTGACAATCTTTTATCTTCCATAAACCCATTTTCCCCTGCTCTGTTTCCCGTTTCCAGAAGGAACGTGATGGTGTTGTTTCTGGAGGCACAGGTAGGTACCAAGCAGATCATTACATTTTCTAGTTCTTGAACCAGTGCTACCCCCTTGTGAAAACACCACAGCACTGTAATGAACCAAGAGCACGTTCCTTCTGGCTCTCACTTGCTAAAAAAAGCCAGAAGGAGGTTTTTAAGTGAAGTCAATTCAGCAACAGAACGGGGCCTAAAAGCAGAAGCAGCGAGACAAAACCATCGTCATAGTGAAGGCAACGGGCATGACTGCAAGCACCAGAGAGAAGTGGCTACTTTTTGTGTCCAGAATTCAATCCCAAGCAGAAAAGGGCTGAAATCAAATCGGTGAGCACATCCAGCTGCCATCCACTTACCGAACAGCTCAATGTATACTTCCTGAAGCGTATGGGAACTGCAAAACTGATTCAGCTCATGATGAATTTTATTGAAGATCAAGGTCTTATCGTAGTCTGCAGTGTAGTTTCTCACAATATCATACACTGAGGAAGCAAGAGAATCATCACAAGTCACCAATGACATGTACTGCTTTCTGCAATGCCACAGTCACAAAACAACAGCTCAGGGCATTAGGAAAGTAGTGCAGCACCGGGATGGAGAGGGCAGGGGCTCCCCATCCTTGGGAGTCTTCAGGACTCAGTTGGACAAAGCCACAGCTGCCCTACCCAGCTGGTAAAGTCAGAATCCTGCTGTGAGCAGGAGGAAGGTCAGAGGAGAAACCCGTGGAGGTCCCCTCCACCAGCACCGCTGGGATTATATGATTTCAAAGAGTAATTACAGCAAGACATACTGCACAGTCCTGTTCTATGATTTGCATAAACAAACAAAAAGGTAAAGCCTGTCTAGGACCTGCACGCGTAGGAAGACATACCACTATAAGTAAAAATCTGTGAGTCCTTGGTTTGGCAGCTGGTGAAATAAGAAGGTAAGAGGCTTCTTCTACACAGGCTTTGCCTTTGTAATTTACCCAGCAGCTGGGCCGACCAAGCACCTGAGGGCTTTGTCCCATGTATTTAGTTTCACAGATTGTCTCAGCAGCAAGAAACAGACCAGCTTGAGCACCCATCACATTTCTAGACTTAAGGGGAAGAAGCAATCCTAGCATTTACTTTCATCTTTGCAAATCTATGGCACTTGCTTGCAGACACAGGCATGAAACTAATGCTACTGTACTGGGAACCATAAGGACAAGGACACACAGAAAATGGAAGTCTTGCAAACCAAGATAGAGCAGCTACAGGATGATCAAAGGCAGTCACAGTGCTGCTGGCTGAAACAAGATGGGAAATACCTGCGTATGGTGCCAACTTATTCACAACTTCTATTCGGTCAATGTAGATCATAACACCACCACTAAGAGAAAAAGAGAATTCATGAATTATTACCACAACTGTTAACAGTGGTCCATATTTAAAACAAAGTCATCTTTCCTCCCCTTTTTAATAAATTCTACTAAATTTCTCCAGGAAAACTCTGACTTCTTGAGTAAACTCTCGCTTTGTACAGACCAGTCCCTCTCTTCACATAAAACAAAAGCATGCTCCAACAAGTCTGCAAAGCACTTTCACTTCCTTTATTATCTCCTACTTTGTCAGCAAAGGGAAAACGTTTTTGGAGAGGAATGTAGCTGCAACTACCAGAAAGGGAAAGTTGAGCACAGCAAAGGGAAGGCAGGAAGGACAGCAGACAACACCTGCAAGCAGCAGAGCAGACAAACTCAAACACATCACAGCTCTTCCAGACAGCCAATACATTTTAAATAAAAATGCTCTTAGTTAAAATGCACACAATCATTGACTCCAGCGTGAATCTGACAAAGCCCTTGTTAGAAAAGCAAGAAACTAAGCATGTAACAGTTTCGTTTGCATTCCCTGCATTGATGTCACGTTGCGAACAGCTCACCAGTGACACCGCGTCTGTGTGAATGCGCCCAGGCACCTGCACTGTCAAGAAGCTCCAGATATCTCACGCCAAGAAGCCTGCAGCCAGTCCTCTCCCCAAGGGATCGTGTGCTGCTGGAGCAGTAGAGAACAGAGGGAAGGCTTGATCCCAGCCTCTGCTCTCACTGACGTGGCTTTGAGCAGGTCATGTCCACGCTTAGGTACCTGTGGCACTAGGGGTAATCCCAAACTCTACAGTGAAGAAAGAAACCCCTTCATTTTTAAGAGCTTGTAACTTCACTGAAAAGCGTATTTTTAAAGCACTCTCATGATTTTGTCCTGAGAGCAAAGGCAAATCACAAATGAGAGGCCTTAGTAAAACCTGTTTAGAGACAGCTAATCTCCAGAAGCAGACCTCACACATTCCCAAACAACTTCTCAAACACATCCCTGTGACAAGCTTGGTTTCTTATTTTGCAAACCTTAATCTCTGGCAGTTGAAAGCTAAGTCTGCAGGAAAATCATGTAAACTCGCCCACGTCTGTGTCCTTTTGAAAAGTTCTCCCAGGCACAACCTGTCTTTGCGGCTAAGAGAGACTTACTTCCCAGAGAGATATTCCTATTAAGAGTATTGATCTCTTTTTCACTCTTAACGTCTTTTAAGCCCATGGTCATTCTTGCCAGCTCTCTCTTAAGAGCCTTTACTATTATTTAAAAATAAGATAGGGTTATATGTCCTCTATAGGTATGTCAGGCTGCACAAGCAGTTATAATTCTCCATCTCATCCATTCTGCACACTAACTGTCCCACCTAATCCAGTAAAATTACTATTAAACATTTCAAGTGTCATCCAATGACACTTCTTGTGATTTTCTGAACCTGCTTTCATCCCCTCCATTTATTCCTTATGACACCTGGCACAGAAGAGGGAAACCCAGCTATTATCTTGGGGTATCCTCTAGATATCAAAGGAAGGGAACCAAAGCAGAGCGCATGGACTTTCTTCAACAGAAGCTCCTCCACTGCACATCTTTATGTTGAGGTCCTTTTGGCATCTTAATTTTATGGGGATGTGAGAAGGATAAAGACAGTGCCCGAGACATGCTGCCTCCTAGGCTGGGCTCACCCACAGCCCCCTCATCACCTTATGTATAAAAAAGGCCATCTCTTAGACTAGGGAGGACTGCCTGATGCCCATCCGACTCAACCATAACACTACCCACAGCAACTCTGCCACAGATCCCAACCAGAGTGGGACACAAGTGAATTACAGCAGTCCTGTTGGTTAGGCAAAGCTTTGAGGAAAGGGGTGCCACTCGGAGTCCAAATACACTGGCCAGCTGTTTCCGCACCAAGGGCTTAAGGTTAACCCAAACCTACCAAGCACTTACACTGCAGTTTCCAGCCAGCCAGCTGCTGGAGCCACCAGCATTTCACATCACACAGTGAGGATGGCCCTCTGGACTTTGCTGCTGTAAACCCAGGAGCCAAACTGAACTGCAACACTCTGATCTTAAGGTCAGTATCTCAGATAAGAAATACTCTTAAACAGCCTGGTCCAGAAGATGGTAATTAATTCCTGGGCTGCGGGAGATCCTGCCCTGGGCAGCTTTGGGGCAGCTGTCCTGGCACAGTCGGAGCGAGTCACACACCTTGCTGACACAGAACTGCACCAATGCTCTCATCATCCACAGCTGCTTTACCGGCCCTTCCACACCTACAGCCTAAACGCTGGGACAGATGGTGCTCTTGCCATTTTGACAAACCACTGTCACTCCCAAAACATCCTCGCCTGCCAGGTGCACGTCAGGGTGACTCTCACGGGGAGATTTCCAGCACTTGCAGCTTTCACTGCTGTTTCTGCAGCCTTTTTTACACTGGCATTCGCAGCCTCTCTGAGAGCTACTGGCACCCCAGAGGTCCTCACCGCAGAGCTGGTGATCAGCCTGGCCACGCAGAACAACACTGAGTCAGGCAGGCTCTTTGGTCAGAGAGAGAGAAGCAAGAAGCAAGTCTGCAAGGAGGATCAACACACAGACTATGTGCACCCGGGAGAAGCTGAAGCACAATTAGGCAGCAACAGTGCCTCAGTTTACAGGGCAAGGTGAAAGTACGCAGGGGACTGAAACACTACCAGGCATTTCAGTAGACCTTACAAAGCCTCATACATTTCAGGATTTTAGTTTATGCCAGGCCAGGAGAAGACAAGGGAAAAACTGAAGGACACTGACATTAAAAAGGTGAAAGTTTAATGTTTATTGCTAGGGCTGACTACAAACAAGCTGAGACCAGGTTAGGCAATCAGAACATGCAAAACTTGGGCTTAAAGGTCAGATCTGGTCTGTTTAAAGATACGGGGATACATCCGCTTGCAATACTGACGACACGATTTTTCCATGTGGCTGGTTAACAAGCAGGGATCTGCCCCAGAACAGCATTTCTCCAGTGCTCCGCTTGCACTCCTGCCAACTATCTGCAGCACAAGCACAGGATGACTCTTGCACCTCTGCAAATAAACAACTAATGCTTGAACAATGTTACTGCTCAGTGTTCTGGCTATTCACTGTCTCTTGGGGTTGTAAAGACCTGCACGAGACTTAGCATAATCGTTTCCACTGAAGTTTATAAGAAAAATGCTACTTACATAATTCTCTCATGCAGTATTCGCACACCATTTTCAACCCATTTACTGTATTCCACAATTAATATGCACATATTAGTTCTCCATTAATTCTTCAAGTCAGTCCTTTGGAATACTTCGCTCTTCTAAAAATAGTTTATTGAACTGAATTTGCGACAGTTTTTGGATGTCAGCAGACCTGCCACGAGGAAGTCACTGAACTCCATAAAGATCAGTGTGCACGTTTATCCTTGGGGAAAACGAGAGATCTCAGGCAACAGAGGATTCACAGCTTAGAGCAGACACGTATTCTACCTGCTATAACGAAATGCTGTTTTCCTCCGGGGTGACAGCTCTTCTATGAAAAATCATCTAGTGCCAAAGTATTTTAAAATCTGTATTTAACATATTCACTTAATACTGTCAAGTATAAATGGGACAAGTAATGCAGAAATTGGGGATGCGACACCCACATAACCATTCGGAAGCTTCTCAATGCAGATGAGGACACAGGAATAGGAGTATGAATATGGGGGGACAGAAACTCAGCCTTCAAAATCTCATGGTTTAATACATAATTACTGAAATCTAAGCTGTTTCAGATGTATTCTTGTAATGATCTTTGAACTGCGAGAGTGAAATTTCAGATTTGATCCATTTCTTTTATTTTTAAACTAATGTTTTGATACAGAAACATGGATGCAAAGCTTTGGCATGGAGCAGTTGCCAACTTTGGTCCAAACGCAGCAAACTTAAAAGCTCCTGCAGTAGCACCTTAAAAATGGGCAGGGCTGCTGGGACCTTTAGACTTGAGTGTATTCAATTATTAACGAAGAACTGCTTCACCAGCTGTTTGATGTTCTAGAGCACGTTTACTACCTGGAACTGCACATCCACTTGCATCACACAACTGAGTCTTGCCATGCAGAAACGTAACAGGAACTTAATGAACTATGAAGGATTAAACCGAATATTTAGCTCCCAGACCACAGATGCATGGAATGGTCTGGCAGGGACCTCTGGAGGTCATCTTGTCCCACCTCCCTGCTCAAGCAGGGTTAAAGCAGCACAGCTTAACTGTGACTGCGCTCGCATGTCTAGTGTGGTTAAGCTTCACTTGAAAGCTTTGCTTGGTCTGTTGAGAAGGCTTGCAGGACAGCAGGACGTTAACCCTGGCCCAAAACCATGACGCTGTTCTACAACACCTTGCAGGTGAAGTACCGCTCCCGTTTGCCCTGCATATGAGCTAAACGTCATTAAACACGCTGCTAAAACTCTGATGACTTAATTTCAACTTTGCCATTTAAAAGCTACAAGTACAGAACACAGTGAGTCTTACTCCTCCTTCCCACAGTTCTGCCTGACCTAGAGGCTCTTCAGACAAAGCCCTGATGGCAGCACTCAACGCCAGCATTAATTACAGACACTCCTGAAAGGTCTGAGGTTTAAAACTAAAACCAGTGAGGGCCCATGAGAACTTTATGTTAATATTTAATCCCAAGCAACGTTTGATGAGTTGGTATAGGAATAATTCCAAGAATTCAGTTCAGTGAGGGCTAAACCAGATTGAAATTAACTGTCTTATTAATATTGCCGCTAGTGTTCAGCTTTTAATTTCAGTATGGCTGTTATGTGTCATCATTCAAGTCATACTTTTATTTTTCTTTTAAACAGAAATATTGAGTACCCTAAAGCTAAAACACAAGCACAATTACCATTGTTTTTCTTTTTTTTCATCCTGAAGAAACAAATCAAATCATCACTTTAATGAATCAACACAACAGAATCTGCAACCCAGCTCAACCAGCCCTCTCCTCCTGTCACTGCTCTGCTACAGATCTGTGCTGCAAAAAGGATCAGCTTAATTACGAAGCAGGGAAGTGCCACCCATGCACGAGATTCTTCTTCATTCTCCCTCAGTCAGGTGAAATGTTAATTCCAAAAATGCCCAAATGATTCCAGGAGACTCATTTTCTTGAGCTGTTTTTGAAACGAATCATCTCCCATCAGGAGGATCTCCATTCACCCTTTGCTATTTTGCCCACCCTGTTAAGTCACTTGTCAACAGTTACATTAAACACGAGATTCAGAGTAGAAGTACCACAAAGCAGACCAAAGAACAAGCAGTGGGCAAGCAGAGTAATCGAAGGAAGAAACCAAGAAAAATCAAGGTAATATCACTGTAAATGCAAATACCCTGAGAACATCAATTCCAGAGAAAGAGCATTCCCATACCTCCTGCTTTATTACTTCCAAGTGACACGTACGTGCTTACGCCTGGGACTCATTTTAGGGTATGAGCCTTTACTTTTCCGCCTCTGTGCCACAGCACTGTCAGCGACTAGCTGCAAACTACACGTCAGAGTGCATTTGCTCATCACCAGAAGAAATACAAAGGAAAATCATACCTCGTCCCACAAGGCACGTTTTTCACTTCATCGGTCTGCAATGTGGTCTGAAATAAAAAGACAACCAGTGCTTACAAACTCTCTCCGCTCTCCAGGAAGATGATGCTGTGTCCGGGCACTCATGACCATTATACAGGAACACGAAACCAAAAATACACCTTCTGCCTTCCTCCCAACGTTGTGGACAAAAGAGAGACTTCTTTTCAACTTGCCTTTCCCTGTTCTGAGTTCCTGCACCTCTCCGGGGAAACAACTAGGGCCACAGACACAGACTGTCCTCCCAAGACACGTCCCATCCCAAGCAACATGTGTTGGGGAGATTCCACCAAAATACCATGTCCCAGTACACAGCTGGGTCTGGCACCTGAGGCAACCAAGAGCTTCCTCAGAGCTACAGCCCCTCTGCAAACACCAGTTGCCCAAATCACCCTCCACCTCCATCCCTACTGACATCTGCTCCCACTCACCCTTTTTCAAGATGAGGAGATACTAACCTGCACGGATTTGAAGGTGGTAACGAACGGGAGCATGATGTGGTAGCCTGGTCCACTTGGACTAGATAACAATGCACCACCCCTACAGAGAGAGAAAGAGGAAAATTGGCAAAAATGCTCAAGAAACTGGAAAAACTATGTGCTGGCTTTGAGAGAAAGCAAGTACATTCCAACTGCCAGGGGTCACAGCTGTGGGAGTGCAAATTACATCACCCACCTGCACCAAATTTGCTACTACTCCCCTACAGAAGGGCTGACAGCCTGTGATACTCACATGGTACAACTCGACAACTGTTTACTTCGGTTCTGTTCAATTAATTTTTAGAGAAAGCAGGTATTTATTAATTCTTCCCTCGTTGCAACGTTGTAGAGAGCTTCATGAACACAGATTTTCCTGTCTAAATAGTTCACTGGTAGCCATGGAAAAATCCAGCAGCTGATGCGATCCTGCCAGTTTGGATTTCTGCAAGGCATTCAGCACAGTCCCTCACCGAAAGCACAAAGAAAGGCCAGTCTCTCGTGGGGACTGACAGGTGTGTAAAAGACAGAGAGACTGAAGCAACTTATTGTCATAGTGCAGTGTGGGTCTCCTGCAGCATCTCACCAAGGCCCATGCAGCTCTAAACACTTGTAATTAAAGGAAAGAACAGTGCAAAGGAAACTGGTGATGGTGAGGGCAAAAGGTAGAAAGACAGGACAGAAATATGGCAGAAACTGCAAAAAATGCAGAAAGGCTGGTGCTCAATTTCTCTGTTCCTTTGTTCATAGAATCACAGAATCACCCAGGTTGGAAGGGACCTTTTAAGATCATCTAGTCCAACTGATGGGGAAACAAACCAAACCAACGAACAACAACAACAACAAAAACACATAAAACACACACCACAACCAACCCACAGTATGACACAAACAACAACAACAAACCCCAAAATACCACACCCCAAACAACACCAAAAAAAAAATAAAAATCCAAAACCCCCAACAACCATAAACCCCACCCCACCCAACACTAAGCCATATCCCTGAGCACCAAGTCAACTCCTCTCTTGAATCCCTCCAGGGATGGTGCCTCAACCCCCTCCCTGGGCAGCCCATTCCAACACCTGACAACCCTTTCAGGAAAGAAATATTTCCTAATATCTCACCTGAACTGCCCCTGGCGCAACTTGAAGCCATAATTTAGATTCAAATTTAGAAAAAAATCTAGTCAAGAGATGGCATTAAGTGACTGACCACTCACTGTTGTGGACTGACAATGAGTTGCTTTACAAATAGTATTCATAGTATTTATAAGCCCCAGGGCTCTCCCTCAGCGCAAATCCAGGGAGTAAACCCACTTAAAAGCAACAAGGTGCTACTCAGTGGCTGATGACAGTCCTTAATGTAAAAGGGAAAAATCAACAGATGTCAAAAGCCTAGATGGACCGAGAGATTTAGTCTCCTAAATTCTGAAATCCCAATTGAGGCCCCCAAAAATGTGTGGGAGGCAAAGCAGCTGAGGACTTCGATCAAAACTCATTAAGGGTTCCGCATCGAGCCGGGCTATCCAGGCCCATGTGTTCCTAATGCTAGAACAGTAACAAGGCTGTTCGCCCAGCTTGGGGCAAACCCTACAAGGGAAGGAGCCTCCCGAGGTGACGTGGGGCCGGAGATGAATCCTAAGCGCAAAGAGAGGGCAACGAAGAGAAGGCTCTGGGTGCCACTGCAGGCACTGGTGGGGATCAACAGTACCTGTAATAGACTGCCAAGTGCCCCTCCTCGACCTTGTGGATGGAGAAGTAGAGGAAGAAGAGCAGGAGTCCCGCAGCAGCCGCAGTGACGGCTCCAGCCTGGGCCATGGTCATCCTTACATCGCCTGCGGGACAGAGGCCGAGACGCGGTCGGCCGGGGCCTGCTCGCACGGAGGTGCCTGCCTCCCCTCCCCGCTGACGGCCTCCCCACCCGCTTTTCCATACGGCAAACCCCCTTTTTTTCAGACCCGAAATGCCAGGGAATCTCCTCAGAGCGGGCAGCGGGGGGAGGGGAAGCCGCCCCGCTCCTCCCGCTCATGGCGGTGGGCG
>VZRU01013789.1:17465-50422 GCA_013398155.1 Pedionomus torquatus | reverse complement strand
CCCCGTTGCCTGGCGACGGCGTGAGGGGCCCAGGGCCCGCAGCAGCGAGCGACCAAGCAGGCGGCTTCTCCACAGCGTTTATTGCGGTTAATTCCATTTCACACGGATACACTCGGTACAGAAGTGGCGCTCCGCACGCCGAGGCAGTGGCGAGGGGCGGCGGAAAGGCGGTGGCTGGTGTGGGGAAGACGGGAAGGACCCAGCCCCAAAGCAGCCGCCAACCCGCGCCTCTCCTCCCAGCCCATCCAGGAAAGGGGTTTGGGGAGAAATCACACATCTCCAACCAGCACGTTACTCCTCCCGTGAAAAGCCCGAGTCAGCACCAGCCTGCAAAACGCGGTTTCGTTGCCACCAATGGTGTTGTCTGTCGCCAACCACCACCTTTGCCATCAGCTCCCCTAAGGTTTACAAAACCACACGGTGACCGAGTGACCAGCGCCCTCCGGCTTGTCACGCTGACAGCTGCCAAGTCACCACGCAGCGTGCACGCACTTTGCAGACAGAAGTGCATCAGCTCCTTCAGCTATTTCAGCCAGCTCCAATCAAAACTCTGAAAGAAGAAGCAAGGAAACAACTGAAGTGCAGGAAATGGCTATAGAATATACATTTTGGGTCCAGAGGAGGTCACAAAGGTAATCAGAGGGCTGGACCACTTCTGCTACGAGGAGAGGCTGAGAGAGTCAGGGTTGTTCACCTTGGAGAAGAAAAGGCTCCAGGGAGACCTTATAGTCCCTGCCAGTACCTAAAAGGCCTACAGAAGGGATGATCAGGTAGTGGAGCCAGAGGAGAAGGGAGAATGGTTTAAACTAGAAGAGGGGAGATTTAGATATTAGGAAGAACCTCTTTGCTGTGAGGGTGGTGAGACCCTGGCCCAGGTTGCCCTGAGAAGCTGTGGCTGCCCCATCCCTGGAGGGGTTCAAGGCCAGGCTGGATGGGGCTTGGAGCAACCTGGGGTGGTGGGAGGTGTCCCTGCCCATGGTGGGGGGGGGTTTGAACTCGATGATCTTTAAGGTCCCTTCCCCAAACAGTTTTGTAATTCTTATTTCCAAGGTGGTAACCAGAGGCTGTTCAGTAGCCAGCTCCTCTCCTCAAAGAATCAAGGAGCTGGGGGTGCTGGCTGACAGCCCCCTGAACGTGAGCCAGCAGTGTGCACAAACAGCATCCTGGCCCGCATCAGCAATACTGTAGTAAGCAGGACTAGGGCAGTGATTGTCCCACAAGTGAGGCCCCACCTCGAGGCCTGTGTCCAGTTTTGGGCCCCTCACCACAAAAAAAAGACATTGAGGGGCTGGAGCTGCCCAGAGAAGGGCAATGGAGCTGGGGAGGGGTCTGGAGAACAAGTCTCCTGAGGAGAGGCTGAGGGAGCTGGGGGTGTTCAGCCTGAGGAAGAGGAGGCTGAGGGGAGACCTCACTCTCTACAACTCCCTGAAAGGAGGGTGTAGAGAGGTGGGGGTTGGTCTCTTCTCCCAAGAAACAGGCAATGGGACGAAAGGAAACGGCCTCCAGTTGCGCCAGAGGGAGGTTTAGACTGGATATTAGGAAAAAATTTCTTTACAGAAAAGCATTGCAAGAGGCTGCCCAGGGCAGTGGTTGAATCAGCATCCCTGGAGATATTTAAAAAAGAGGGGTAGACGTGGTGCTGAGGGACATGGTGTAGTGGTGGGTTTGGCAGTGTTAGGGTAATGGTAAGAGTCAATGACCTTAAAGGTCCCTTTCAACCCAGATAATTCCATGTTGATTTAACAGCGGAAAAGTAATCTCACTATTTCACCAGTTAGTTTGCCCCAACAGAAAATGCCCTGCTACTTACTGCCGTGCTCTGGAACAGCACAGACTGTACTCGCTTTGGAAATTGCATTTTGTGCCTGCGCAACACCTGCTGCCAGCAATCCTAGTGCACCATGGGACATACTTATAGAGCAAGACCACAAATGAAAAAGAAAGGCTCAAAGTCAAATGTATGCAAGAATAGAGAAAAGGTTCTTTATGGTTAATTATCTTTTTTTTCCTCCTCTGTTTTTCTCCAAGCGAACTGAAGAGGACAAGTCCCATTTTCTACTGCTTTTCTGTTGCCTAAATTCTGTCTCCTGATGTGAGCAAAAGGGGAAAGGAATCAAACGTAATAAAACAGGTGCTGATCTGCAGAGCACAATTCCACAACAACGAACAAGCTTTCTGGGCTAAAACATGCCAAAGACAGATGCTGCAGTTTGGAATGAGATACAGGAGATGACAGAGATGCAGATGATTAACAGATCATATGCCAATCACATGGCTTCTCACTGCTCTCCAGCCACAGCCAGGAGACAAGACAGAAAACTGTATTACACAACTGACACCAATCCTGTCACAAAGACAAACAAAGCATTCATGAACTGATGGATGAAGACCAGAGTAAGCATAATTAAGGCTCTTTTCTCCACTAACATAATTACTTTGCCTTAATCAAAATCTAATTTAATTTCCCAATTCTTATTGCTCAATCCCCTGCAACTGCAGCGTCATCTGCAACTCCTACTAAGTTTTCATTTCACCATCCCAAATAACTTACTAACTCTAGTAAACTCTCAGTTCACCATTTACTATTATTCATAAACATTAAAATGTTTATGAAATAAAATGTTTGTAAGAGCTCCCTTTGCAAGGAGCTCAATCACCTCCATTTCCCCAACCTCGTTCCTTGTCATTTCAGCAGTTACAACTGATAAAAGAGCTCAGTTACAACTTAAAAAAGCTTCAGCTCTTTTATCCCTAAAAAGGCCTTTAAGAAGCTTTTTGAAAATGGGTGGACCTTTGACTTCTTTACAGGACTTCAATAAAATTGTGAGACAATCTAATGCTAATAGAAGCTGTATTGGATCTTCTCCATTATAAACAGGTCACTCTACATGCCTAACTGTCCTTTTCTAATTATATTTACACAGGTTCTTCCTAAAGCCCCTAAAAATCAGTGGAGAGCCTTTTCTAAAGGATTCTTATTCTGCAGTGCACTTCATTCTTTGGGTGATGGCTCTTTTGAGCAGTAACTTCCTGGCTTCAATCAGCAGTTCAGGAGCAGAGTTTCAGATTGTATCAAAACATCTGGACAATCATTATTTACTTTTGTAAGTTCCTGCTATTGGAAATATCGATTTGCACAAAGAGCTGCCTTAGGGCTCTTTAAAGCTCCACTTCTGCTGTAAGGAGAGCTTCAGTGAACGATCAGGAAAGGGCTCTGGAAACACTGCTCACCCAAGGCAGGGACACAAAGCAGGACTCTCTCCAGTGCAACCGGCATTCAGAGCAAGCTTTGCCAACCAGGGGGTCCCACAGAACAGCCTGTTCTGCCATGCAGACCACTTGGCTGCTGCTAGCACCAAGCGCTACCTTCCATAGCGACTGGCATGTTAGCAGGGTCCAAGAGAAATGACAGACATCACATGCCAGCCGCAGCAATTCACAGCATCACAATGACCCTGTTTAAGTAGTTCTCCACATCCCCAGAGGGCCCACCCTGCTGCAACTCGTAAAATTCAGGTCTTCAGAAATACATCAACAGACTTACCATCATGCTGTTGTTCTGCTCCTGTCTCGCCTCCTGCAAAATACTGCTAAAGAGTTCAAGGTAATTCAGATTCTCTTCTATCACATGGACAAAATTTTCCCTGCAGGGAAGGGAAGGCATAAGATGACAGATTTAAAACACAAAGTAATATCACAACATCAAAAGGCTCTGCACTGGGAAAAAAACCCAACTCAACAACCCCCCTAAAACTGATTTACAGTTCTCTGCAATTGTAGGAACTACCTTGTAAGGCATAAAAACATGCCTTGAGGTGTCATCCTGCAGATCCCCACCCTGGGGGTGTGGATTTGCACTCCTTCCCTACAGAGGAACTGCACATAGTACCCTGAAATTCAGCCTATAAAGAACTTAGGAAATGAACCGAGTATGAGAGGCATTTCAGGCCTCTGCTCTGCTCTGCCTGCTCTCCATAAGGTTTCCATCTCTTGGCTCTTCATACAGTGAAGTCATGGTTTGAAGAGGAGCTATGAGGCGACCCAAAGGCACCCAGCTCGGGAAAGTACCTATTAAATGATGATCACCCAAGTTTACTCAGAAGCGAGAATTGCCATGTAGCAGCAGTCAGAAAAGAGGAGGTGCAAAAAGTTGTTCAGGGTTTCAGAAAAATCAGCTGACTTCCTGAAAAAGCCTGCTTAGATGTGTATCTTCAGAACTTAGGTATTTCCCTGACAATCCAAATAGAAAGAGATGGCCAAAATGGTTTGATGCCGATGTTCACAACCCGTCCCAGCCCCCCACAAAACCAGCACTGCTGCGGATTGAGGGTAGCATCTTGCTTTCTGTTGTACTGACTTTGCTAAAGAGGAAAAACACCTCAGCTCCTGACAACTCTCTTACTCATCTAGGACTGGCTGAAAGAGCCTTACTAACCAAATCCGACCTCAAGACAGAAAAATGTGACATAAAAGAAATGAAAAGCACAGTGCTTCAGCTGAGAGTGGTTTGTGGAACTTGCTGAGGACCAGAAAGTGGAAGTTTCCAAATAAAGAGTTCAACCTAACTCCTTCATTTTTATAGCATTTGTAACATATAAGACACTGAAATATTTTTTGTAAGGATCAAAGGAACCCCGGATATTGAATCAGATGGATTGCTTAGTACTGACCCTGACTTTAGACCTCCATCTGAATTAAGCCGCAAGCACTAAATATGGCTTGCTTTACCTGGGACTTGCTCCAGAACCTGGGTACGGTAAGAAACTGCATTTTGCCTCAAAGTCTCATTGCTGCATTTTACTGTGGTATGCCCAGAGGTTAAGTTAGTAAAACACCAGTCAGGAGCCAAACAATGGCTACACTGACTTCTCTGCAATGGCCTCCCCTCTCCTCCCCCCCGTTCCCAACAGCTCTAACCTGTCTTCAGGAGCTGCCATAGATGACAGGGGGTGAGGTACGTTCCCCGAGGAGCTCTGTTGGAGCCACGTGACTGCTGGAGTTGAGGCCGTCCCTTCCAGGCTGGAGCTTACCAGTGATCGAGAAGAGCTCTGAGTCTAGAAAAAGATAAATTAATCTGCTGTCACGGACAAAGGGAGAACTTAGTCAGGCTTAATTATTTTGTAAGTGAGACTTGAGGTTAAACGTAAGCACTGCTTGTAACACATACGCACAATCTAGGCCACCCCTGTGGCAGGAAGGTAGCAGATAAAATCCTCCAGTTTTGCAAACAACCAGTACCAAATGTCTCTGCATGTGTGTCACCTGTGGTGCACACAACACATCTTCTACCCTGAAGAATTAGGAGGCAATGCCATGTCCTAAATTGTGAGTCTCACACAGCAGCAAATGACAGGGGAAAGACATACATGTTTCCTCTGCTGCCCCTGAGTGTGAAAATCAGGAAATTGCTTCAGCTGTATAGTTCCATGATTGATACAGAAAGAGCACCGTAGTCGTAAAACCATCTTAAACTAACCAGAAAAGCACCTACTTCACTTCTGCAGCATTAAAATCAGCCTGATGATTTAAAACCTTTCAAGAAGCTCACCTATCCAAGGGAACAGCAATGCACACAGCATTGTGGTGTGGAGGAGGGAGGAGGGGCTGGAAGCCACCATGCTGCAGGAAAGCTACAACCTAGTTGCCAGTACTGAAACCTGGTAGGAAGAATCCCAAGACTAAAGTGTGGCTGTTGGTGGCTACAGGCTGCTCAGAAGGGACAGGCAAGCATGGAGGGGAGGCGGCATTGCCCTGTACATGAAGAAATGGATAGAGGGTGAAGAGCTGTCTCTAAAGGCACGAGGGATGGTGAGGTGATGCAAGACAGCAAGCATGGCTTCACCAAGGGCAAATCTTGCCTGACCCAACTTAGTGGCCTTCTATAATGGAATGACTACACCAGTGGAAAAGGGAAGAGCTACGGAGGTCGTCTACCTGGACTTCTGTAAGGCTTTTGAAACAGTCCCCCACAACACCCTTCTCTCCAACTGGAGAGATATGGATCTGATGGGTGGACTGTTCAGTGGATGAGGAATTGGTTGGATGGTTGCATTCAGGAGGCAGTAGTCCATAGTTAGATGTCCAAATGGAGATCAGTGGTGTCCCTCAGGAGACTACACTGGGACCAGTACTGTTTAGTGACATCAGTGACAGACTGTGGGATCAAGTGCACTCTCAGCAAGTTTGTGGACAACATCAAGCCGAGTGGTACAGCTGACACATTCAAGGGATAGGATGTCATCCAAAAGGACCTGGACAGGCTCAAGAAGTGAGCCCGTGTGAAGCTCGCGAGGTTCAACAAGGCCATGTGCAGGGGCCAGCACACGGGTCAGGCCAATGCCTTGGTATCAACACAGGCTGGGGCATGAAGGTATTGAGAGCAGCCTTGAGGTAAAGGACTTAGGGGTGTTGCTGGGTGAAAAGATGGACATGAGCCAGCAATGTGTGCTGCCAGCCCAGAAAGCCAACTGTATCCTGGGCTGCATCACCAGCAGCGTGGCCCAGCAGGGTGAGAGAGGGGATTCTGCTCCTCTGCTCCACTCTGGTGGGACCTTGCTGCAGTGCTGCATATTCAGCTCTGGGGCCCCCAACATTAGGAGGAAGTGGACCTGTTGAAGCACGTCCAGAGATAGCCACAAAGATGGTCAGAGGGCTGGAACATCTTTGCTATGAGAACAGGCTGAGAAAGTTGGAGGGGTTCAGCCTGGGGAAACCTTATAGTCCTCTCTGGTACCTAAAGTGGGCCTACAGGAAAGCTGGGGTTTTTAGCAGGTCCTGTTGCAACAGGAGAAGGGGTAATGGCTCTACAAGGAAGATTTATACTAGATATTAGGAAGAATTTTTTTTACAATGACACGAACAGTGTTCCACGAACACCAGCAGAGATTGCTCAGAGAGGTGGCAGATGTCCCATCTCTAAAAATATTCAAAGTCAGGTTGGACAGGAGTCTGAGCAACCTGATTCAGTTGAAGATGTCCCTGCTTGTTGCAGGGGAGTTGCATTAGGTGACCCTTCCAACCCAAACCATTCTATGCTTCTATGATACACCCTCCAACACCAGACACCCAGGGAAGGTAAGAACCAGGTACACCTACAAGGTCCAGGCATCACTGATTTGCTGTTTAACAACTTCCTGGGACAAGGACTTTGCTAATAAGCTTCTTTTCCATTAATTTATCTACCCCCTTTCTAAACCTCTGTCAAATTTTAGCATCTCAAACTTCCCTTCTCTACAGTAAAATAAAATTTAAAAAAAGACTGATCATTGAGAGAGATTTTCCCTTTTTGGTCTCTTGAGAGTTTCATTTTATGTCCCCTGGCTCCTGCACTGAGGAGTAAACAAACAGTCCAAAAGCTACTTACACAAGCAATTTTCAACAAATGCCATATCTCCCTCTGTCTTTTGCCCTGCATCTGCATCACTGAGTTGTCCGCTTCCTTGATGTTATTCAGAGCCAATTCAATCTTTGGAAGCAAGTCAATGATCTTCTGCTTACAGCCCAAGAGCTTGCTGTAATAAAAACCAAACACAAAGTTACTGTCCGGCTTGTGTGGCAAGATGTTCTGGCAAACTGAAAGCCTGACCTTGGGATTCAAGAAAATTTCTGTAGGAACACCCCTTTCTCTTAGCACAGCACTGTGACAGCTACAGGTACAAAGCCTCTGAGTCTGCATGGACCTCTGGACTTTTCCAAAGTCTAGTTAAGACCGGACCAGGCAGGTGACATTGCCATCAGGATCAATTTTTCCTTTTCAAGTAAGAAGGGCTTGTATTGTGGGTATGAACAGCAATGGACAGCACAGCAACTCCACCATGGTATTTTATTCATCTTCTCTTGTTTGTGTTGGTCTCTGTGGCTGGCCTGACCATACCGTAGCTAACAACTTACTCTGTGGGATCTACCAAGTGTAAGGCTCACATCAAAGTAAAGCTAAATCATACTCTGCTGACTACTGAGATCTGCATAATGACATTTGTTCTGAGCTACTTGAGGAAATAATCAACAGATCACTACGGTATCTTCTCAGCTGCTATGCTATTTCTTTTTCTTCCCCCGTAAGAATTTAATCCCAGCCTAAACCTTGGCAGAATTTGCCTCACTTTAAAGTGAACTCTTGGAAGCTAACAATATATGCCACTGCATTCTCCTCCCCTTCCCTATTAGCTATATGTCTTAAAAAACCATAGGTGGACATTCAATACATACACAAAGGAGCAGAATTAATACTGCTACTTGAAATGTATACCTAAGGGTGGAGCTTTTGGACTCTGATCTCTGTGGTTTTCCCTCTCCTTTCCTGCTACAAAGCTACTAATGTCACAAGTTGCATTGGTTTGTTGTTTTTTTTTTTCCTGCATAAAGTACCTGAGATGGCCAAAGAGCTCCTTGAGAACTCGGTCTTGGCTCTGTACTGTCTGCACAATGATCTTCACCATGTCCGTGCTGTCACTGTACGCATGATCTGGAAGGGCCATAAATCACCACATTAGTAAAATGCTCTTCACAAGGAATCACTCTGAACACAAACACCCAGAGTCAAGGAAAGATTTGACTTAATGAGCACAGCCAAACAAACTGAAACACAAGGAAATATGTTAAAATCTCTCACAATCACTCATTAGGCACAGATTTCCTTAACATCTCGTCTCTCCACAGAAATGTACACAATTCCAGCCACTCTTGCTGTCTAAATACTGGCTTCAGTAAGGGCTGAAGGCAGCTGTCAAATGCACAAGTCACTAAATCCTTCTACTTACCACTCACTATGTTCAGAACATAATAATTCTTAAACATGGAGCTCCATGCACTATAATTAAGAGAGGAAGAAAGGGAGAAAAGAGACTGCCCTCATGTTGGGGTGGTAACTGAGGAACAGCAGTTCTTACCATAACTGGAGAGAGTAAAGCAATAGTACCAGGTGCAGGAAGAAAAGGCAGAGGCAGATGTGGTCAGGGCAGATGCTCCAAGACCAAGACCAAAAACCACCTTAAGGTATGCCCTTGAGTCTGATTAACTTTAATACAATCATTCACCTTTTCCTAAGCAGTATTTTCTGAGTTTGAATTCAGAAAAATTAGTCACAGGGCATGGGTGTGAAACAGTCTTTGAACCATCACCTTCCATACCTGGAGGTCTTGTTTTTAACTGCTTGTACAGGTCTATGGCTCTCTGTTCCCTTTAAAGAGAAGAAAATTATTCGTACATGGATCAACAAGCAGGTGACTCAAGAAAAAAAGCACTTCAACTAAGTTATATCTTGCTGAGCCTCACACATTGGAGCTGCCACCTTCCTTTACAGCTAGTACAAAAGCATGACATTTGGACTTTTCTTCACAGAATATGCAAAGTCATTCAGAAGAGCTTGTATTAACAACAGAATTAGTGGCTATTTAATCTTGGTGGCTAATTGCCACTCTCTTATAACTGCTACTCATGCTCTTAGCCACAGCTCAAATGACAATAACTGCTTCCTCTGTCTTCTTAGTATCAGTAACACCACTTGGTTCTTTCATATTTTAATACTTGTTAAAAAAAAATAATTCAAATTTCTAAATATTCCAAGTATCCACAAATCGTTAATTATCCTTGCTTTGAAAACACACTGAAGATATTTAACAAGATTTTACAATGGTCTTTTACAATGGTCAATTTTCTCACTCAATACTATAAAATCACTCTTCTCTGATGTGGAAAAAAAAAAAAATCCTCTGCATTTCTCAGTTGAGACCACCAAGGCCCATCTTAGGACCATCCTCTTCTAAGATGAAGTCCCACAGTCAGTGACAGAAGTGCCCTGCAGTCCCTAACATGTTTTCTGCGGTTCCCCAGATCTAGCCATTGTGCACTCTACCTTCAAATGCTGTTGAGCGACCCTTTGAACTTCAAGACAAACAAGGAACGTACAGCCACAAGAGGTGGGATCTCCCCTTTTACCAGCAAAATGATCTTAAATGGATTCCAAAGTGCTCTGCACTTGCAGTTTGCAAAAAGCGAGGAGTGCATTTTCAAAGTGCTGACAGAAATACCACCAGATGAAAAAAAACCCTCAGATGATAGAACACCCAAACCTGTTTAAGTGCAATAAAATTAATAAGCAAAGGACTTACAAGCTCTCCATGACTTCTCCTTGGCGCCTTGCATACGGACTCTTCTGAAGCTCTACAATCTCTGTGTGCAAAGCCATGATCTGTTCATCCAGATATCCTATATCTTCAGCCTAATGGGGACATGTAGTTACAAATGGAATTGAGGGAGGAAAGCAATAAAGATCCCCAGAACACTTGTTTGGACAATGCAGAGTTTAGGAGAACACAGCTCTCTGACCCAACTGCTGCTACAATAATTGAAGTTCCTGCAATTGTTGTCCCAGTCCACGGTATCACCTAGATCCAAATCTCTGACAACCACACCGGATAAGAAAAATTATCTTCTTCATAAATCCTCTGAGACGCCTGCTGCATGCACACACGCTCTGTAGTGCTAGCAGGGAGTATTTTTTCCTCACACTTTTAAAGTATGGACAGAAGGTGCTCTCACATTTTATCCTCTATTTTAGTTTGACATTTCTCTGGTATTTCACTCCAGTATTGCTTCCTCAAAGCAACAGGAAAAATACCAATCTTATGCAAGTCCTCACAGTTAAGTTAGGCGAGGGAGCCAACAACAAAGTTTCTGAGCATGAGTATTAGGTATATGGTGCCAGACACGTACTGGAGATCTGCAGCATGGTTATGAAAGCGCTGGTCACCGTAATGGGTCTTAGCACCATGGACTGTGGGCACAGATCTGCCTTCCTGAGAAAGCATATGGACATATTTCAGCTTTTCCTTTCTGACCAGGGGCTGTAGGAACTGCAAACTGAACACCTGCCAGAATGGACACCTCACTGCAGCAGTGCTTGGTAAGAGGCTACATAAACGGGGTGTGATCTCTTGGCCAGAAGGCACTGTCTGTAGTTCTCGCAGGTCAAGAATAAAACAAGACAACAAAGAAGGAGCGAGAAACCACATAGTCAAAGGAGAAACAGATTGTGAGAAAAAAATGAAGTAAACCCTGTTTTCAAAAGAAATAAACTTATCTAGAGCACCATTACTCACTGTACGGCATGACTATGTCTCTTGAATTCACAGAAGTTAAACTGCCTGCTAGAATAGACTGAGACACCACTGTGTATTACAGGGTAGAACATTTTTCATCCTGATGCATAGTCACACCGTGCCCATTGAAGTGGGCTGCACAGCCTGAAGGCAGAACATAATTCTGGGGGTCCACAAAGTAAACACTGTTGAGGCTCCTGGTTTTCTGGAAAAAGCCTGTGACAGCTTTGAGTTACTCTGCAAGTGGCAGCCTCCCTTTTATCTTTGTTGCTTCCTACCAGAGAGCAACATGATCCCAAAACTGAAAGAGCTACACAGGAAGGAATTCAGATGAGAATCCCAATTACCCAGTGTCCATCGCATGAGCAAGCAGAACCCAGCTTCCAAGAACGTTTTGACTTAAATAAAAATAGCTAATGGATCCCACAACCTGAACTACCCTGTCTATTCCTTCATGGGGAAAAAAACCCAACCAAAACAACAACAAAAAAAAACCCAGGCAAGGTAATTTATTGTTTTTCTAATGGTACATGGGATTTTTATGTATTAATCACTGTACTCTCTATTATTGTGTTTTCTGAATGCTCCCCTCTGAATGCCTCCCCCCTCTCAGCCTTTATTCAGTACACCCAATTGAAAAGAAGATAGAAAATTTAAATAAACCCTAATCATCTTAAGTCTGTCCCTATTTTTCCCAGCTAAAAGCTTATTCCTTACATACAAAGGTCTGAACAGAACTGAAGACAGAATTATTCTCTGACAAAAAGGCCGCTATCTCCTCATCATTGTCAGTGTAGACAGAATTAAAACGCTTACTCCCAGAAGACAAGAGATCAGACTTGTAAGGAGCAGACAAATTTCAACCAGCCTCTCACAGAACTAACTCCCCAAGAACCAGAAATCCATTATGCCAGTTCAAATGTCCATAAATCACACGGGAAGACACCTGTCATTAGGACTGCTCGGACTAAGAACCAACTCTAGCTCCGCTCTAAATTTCTTAAGGATGACTCTTATTGCATACTTGCAGAATACCAAAAATTTATGTCTCACTTCCTAAATTAAGTATGCAGTGATTCCAAAATTGCAGTAATAAGTGACTGGTATTATTTTCAGCTTTAGCAATGGAAATTTTTGTCTGGAATAAATGCAAGCAGGAAGATTCTTGGCTATAGCAACACCATTTCCTCTGGGCAATGCATAATTTATAGCCTACCTTCCTATACAAACAACTGAGTCTCCTGACATTTGTGTTGGTTTTCTTCAAATCACTAGATTCAAACAACCTGGTGATTATTTCTTTTTATTGCACCTGTAATAATATTCTCATTCCCACAGCAAGATATGAAACACACTGCAGGCACAGAACAGTGGTACACAGGGCATGGAGTTCCTGTCACAATATCCTTCACAGACATAATGAAGTCCTTTAATATACCTGTGCGCACTGAGAGGCCTTCTCTTGCATCTCCTTCCAGGCTTTGAGCATCTTCTCTGAAGCTTAAGGGAAAAGAGTTTTCAATTTAGAAAAACGTGCAGACATAAAAGTAAAACATGACCCAAACTTTACACATCAATTGGATTTAAACACAAGGAGCGTGACCCTGAATCTCCAAGCGAGAGTTATGACCAGAGACTGCAGACAGACAGCAAAGCTGCAACTTCACAACCCATGCTCACATACAAATTGTTTGGTAGGATTTCACTGTTTGCAATCACTGGCCTAAAGTGAGTTTGAGTCTATTTAAAGTCCACCATTAAGCACAACAACTGCTACTTTTGATTAAACACAGAATGTCCAAAATAATTTCCCTGAGTCTTTCCATTTTCCACCATCATCCTTCAGCACAGCAATTAATTTTTGGCTCAAGTTTTGTTTTTTAGCCAAAACTAAATGTAAAACTTACTATTCTCCCCTGGACAGCATTTGCAAGATAGACATTTCTGTGGTATTAAAGCTGGTTTTCCACCTCATCACTCATCCTGGCTCACGCTACCTCATAATATCAAGCAGAGCAAGAAGACTCCCTTAGCCCCGTTTAAAACGTTTCTACAGTCACCGTGCCAGTCTGACCCGCAGAGCTTAGCATCCCTGCCACCATCCGTCAAGGGCAGCAACTCTGCTCTCCACTTTCTGCCCAGTGGCAACGCCAAATGAATCAGATGCTAAATAGAAAACATTTACATCACCAGTACGATTAATAATTGAATTTTCCTAGCTTGGTGTTCTCTGTGGGAACTACCTGTTTCACTGTCACTGAAGGTCTCCAAAAGCTTTTTTTTTTTTATCTACCTGTCTTTGCTTCTGCCAAACTTCACTGGCATCTGCCCCAGCTAAAACATAGCCATAAAGATGCTGAGGAACACAATGGCAGCTCCTGCATTTGTTTTCTTTCTGCCCACAGCCCTTCAGAGTCAGTGGGCTGTGGACACAAGACACCCAGGCAAGTATTACACAATACGTACATATGCCATAAGCCATCTGGTCGCTGTATCTTTCCAGGTCAAGGCGAATGCTTTGGTGAAAAAATTCTAGCTTTGCTTTCAGTTGCTGAGATGCTGACACCATATTGTTTTTCATTTTGATCAGGTTGGCATTATACCGAAGAAGACTGAGCCTAAACAATGAAAACAAGAACAGCACACCAGTTGAAAAGTTGGACTTTTGTGACCCGTTCTGTCACATTACCTAAATGTAAGACAGAGCCAGCAAAAAACCTCATAAGAACAGGGAGTCACAGTGCGGTCACAGACTGTCTCATCTCCTTAGAAGCTGCAGGTCCTCAGAAAGAAGAAAAAAAAAAAAAGTCCTTCCTCATTTCTCAGGTTTTTTTTTTTGACAAGCTCAGTTAAACAGTACAAAGTATTTCTTAGCATTTACTGTAGTACATGTTGCCCCAGGTGAATGCTGGCACAATTTTTATCACTTGAGATACATGACACTGCCCATTCTGTGACTCAATCATGGGACAAAACCCTACAAATGTGAAAAACAGTTCCACTCATTCTGCCATTTGGGAAACGACTACTTTGGGCTGCATTAGAAGGAATGTTGCCAGCAGGTTGAGGGAGGTGATCCTCTCCCTCTATTTGGCACTTTTAGGCTCACCAGCACACCAGAGACGTGGGCATAATGGAGAAAGGCAAATGAAAGTCATCAATGACAGACCAGAAGGCCATGTCACCATACAGTGAAACTCAGACAGGCTGGAGAGGAACCTGATGAATATCAACAAGACAAGTGTAAGGTCCTGCACCTGGGGAGGAATAACCCCACGCACAAGTTAGGGGTTAACTTACTGGAAAGCAGCTCTGCAGAGAGGAACCTGGGAGTCCTGGTGGACAAGGTGACCATGAGCAAGCAATGTACCCTTATGGCCAGGAAGGCCAATTGCCGCCTGGGGTGCATTAGAAAGAGCATGGCTAGCAGGTTGAGAGAAGTCATCCTCCCCTCTACTCTGCCGTGGTGAGGCTCGATCTGGAGCACTGGGTCAAGTTCTGGGCTTCCCAGTTTAAGGTCAGGGAACTGCTGGAGAGAGTCCATCAAAGGGTTACAGAGATGATGAGGGGACTGGAGTACCTCTCTTATGAGGAAAGGCCAAAAGACCTGGGTCTGTATAGCCTGGAGAAGACTGAGAGGGGATCTCATCAATGCTTATCAATATTTAAAGGCTGGGTGTCAAGAGGATGGGGCCAGACTCTTCTCAGTGGTGCCCAGTGACAGGACAATAGGCACAAAGGGGCAATAGGCACAAACTGGAACATAAGAAATTTAATCTGAAAAACTTTCCTTTGAGGCTACCCAGAAGGTGGTGTGGAGTCTCCTTCTCTGGAGATACTCCAAACCCACTGGGATGCGTTTCTGTCCAACCTGCTCTGGGTGACCCTGCTTTGGCAGGAGAGTTGGACTAGATGATCTCCAAAGGTGCCTTCTACCTCCTACGTTCTGTAATTAAGAGACTGGAGCAACTCTCCTATGAGTTAAGGCTGAGAGAGCTAGGACTGTTCAGCCTGGAGAACAGAAGGCTGACTGGGGATCAAAATATACAATACCTGGGGGGTATTTTATTTCTCCACTGAGAAATATATTCTATTCTCCAGAGAATGGAGATAGACTCTTTCCTGCAGTGCCCAGTGACAGCACCACAGGCAACGGGCAAAAAATTGAAATACCAGAGATCCCCTCTGAACATCAGGCAACTTTTTTACTGTGAGGGTGACCAAGCACTGGAATAGGTTGCCTAAGGAAGTTGTGGAGTCCCCATCCTTGGATGTATTTGAAAGCTATCTGATCACATTCTTGGGCAACCACTTCTAGATGACCTTGCTTGAACAGGGAGGTTGGGCTGGATGACTTCCCTGCTAGCCTCTGCCATTCCGCGAGTCTGGTTTGTGACTAAATTCAAGGTTCAATATTTTTCAGTGTCCTCAGGCACTATCCAGTAGAACTCCTGCAGCTGAACGAGCTCCCAGCCCAAATGTGCTTTTTAACATAAACATTTAGAACAGCAGAGTGCTGTATAACTTTGGGAAACCAAAACTCCCGAGGTGTACATTCCCATGCAAGCAGTCTCTGTATTTGCATATTACTTATCTTCGGAATGAGGAGTAGCAACTTACATGGCAGCTCTCTGGCCCTGGAAAAGTCTGCTATAATCTTCTTTTAGCCCAATCACGTAGTGAACTGCTTCTGCCCATACCTTGCGCAGCTGAGGAATCGGCAGTTGGATTTTACTATCCTGTACTTGAATGCAAGAAAAAAACATAATTGCACATAAACCAAAGGACAACTCTAGAAAAGGACTTCAGTGCTTACAACATTCGCTTCAGGTGCCTCAAGTAAAGGATCAAGCCATGTAACATCTGCTTAATCGTTATGTGATGCTGCTTAAGTGCGTGTGAGCTTTCCACGCTACAGCTCCCTGGCTGTTTGACAGACTGCTGCTGGCCAGGCTCACCTTTCAGCTCACAGCCACAAGGCAGGACCCAGGCCTGGTTTTATCCAAAACTTCTATGTTATGCGCTTGCCCAAGGCAGAAAAGCCAGTAAAATTGCTCTGTTTAATCAACATTTCCTCCCAGATTTCCGATGCAGATGACAAGGGGAAAAGATGCAGAACTTACATGTGTTCCCCTATAGAGACAGGGAACTGTCAGTATATCGGGATATCAATAAACAGGTGACAAAAGGCCTTATCTCCAAGTGATTCAGCACAATGATGCCACGAGATTTGCCAGAATAAAATAGCCCAGCACACAGCTAAAAACCAATCAGGATAAATGTGAGTGACAATAAAAAGAGAGAGGGAAAAACAGCACAACTTCTGCAGAGCCAGGCCAAAGAAAATAAAGCTATTTAACAGAAATTGTCTGTCACAAGGCATTTCCTTTACATGCAGTATCCCAATAGATGTCTCCTGTCCCCCGACACTAATTTTTTCTTTCATAGAGGCATACAAGGTCCTTCCTACGGGTACATTGGGTATACAGATATACATTCATAGAGGTGTATTAGGTCCTGCAGATAACTGCTGTCATTTCAGAGGCACGAAAGAGAAGCTGTAAGCAGAGAAGCAGCTTTCACGCATGGTCGAGAAGCATACTGATGATGCCAGGGCCAAGGTGCAGCATCAGAAATAAGACTGGAGCAGATGGGAAACCATGGGAGCAGATCTCACCAATATCCATGCAGCAGCAGACAGGCTCTACTCCCACCAACTCAAGAGGGAGGAGGGGCCTGGACTCTCCTCAGACACCTGATTCTGCTTGGTGAGACCAGAAGTATCATCAGTGCTACGGAGTTCTGGCCACACTGACATTAGAGCTAAAAATTGTCAGGAAGACATTACAACACTGCAGACGCTCTGCCAAGCACCTCTGACCACCAGCCCTAATCCGTAACATCCACAGGGAAATGACAACAGTTCTGCCACTTGTGCAACACTGCCAGTTGCACTGCCTCGGCTCTGTGAGCAGAACAAGGCAGATTTCCTCATACAGGGCCTGAATGATGAGCAGCGCAGAATGAGGGACCTGCTCTTTCACTTTGGTAAGACACAAGAAATGGTTGCATTTCTGCTGTAACCCATCTCAGGAAGTAGAGCACAAAAAGGTAATCTGCATCCTCAGGCTGCTGATGCAGGGTTCAGAAGTCTAGGAGAGCTGTATGAGGGTACCTGCTCATGAACATCCAAAGCATTGTCTCAGGAGACAGGACTACAAGGAGCTGAACCCTATTTGAACCTGTGCACAGGGAGGAGGGGAGGAAGAAAAGGAAGGATATGTGCACAACTTCTTTAAACTCTAAGCCCTAAGACAGGATATATTTAAGCAGGCTATCACTCAGGTTCCAGGTCCTCCCAGCATGATGGCACTGCAACACTCCGCGGGTATGAAAGGATGAGACCCTTTAGGGGAGCAGAAATCTGTGCAAATGAAATAAGAATCTTCCTTGGTGGACGAGAAGCTGCTTCTTGGTGGACGAGACGCTTAGTGGTGGATGAGCAGCTCAACATCAGCTGGCAATGTCTGTTCACAGCCCAGACAGCCAACTGCATCCTGGGCTGCATCAAAAGCAGTGTGGCCAGCACATTAAGGGAGGGGACTCTGCCCCTCTGCTCCTCCTGGTGAGATCCCACCTGGAGTACTGTGTCTAGCTCTGGGGTCCCCAATGTAAGAAGGACATGGACCTGTTGAAGCGAGTCTAGAGGGGGGCCACAAATATGATAAAAGGGCTGAAGCACTTCTGTTGAGAAGACAGGCTGAGGGAGTTGGGGCTGTTTGGCGTAGAGATGGCTCCGGGGAGACCTTATAGCAGCTTTCCTGTATCTTAATGGGGCCTACAAGAAAGCTGGAGAGGGACTCTTTAGAAGGGCACGGGGTAATGGCTTCAAACTGGAAGAGGGGAGATTTAGATTAGATATCAGGAAGAAATTTTTCATCGTAAGGGTGGAGTAACCTTCTCCAGGTTGCCCAGAGAAGCTGTGGCTGTCCCATCCCTGGAAGTGTTCAAGGCCAAGATGGATGAGGCTCTGAGCAACCTGTTCTAGCAGAAGTTGTCCCTGCCCATAGGAGGGGGGTCAGTACAAGATGATCTTTTAAGGTCCCTTCCAATCTCAACAGTTCTATGATCCTTTCTAGGATGTAGGGTGCAGACAGATCAAAAGTTTCCTGCTCTAGGCTACAAGATGAGGTTGCACATATTGGCTTCCAACCCTTCCTTCACTTTGTGGTTCTGTTTAAGTGGGACAATCCTTAGATTTAGCTGTTTAGGTGGGGCAGATGCTGTTCAGTGCCTACAAGGGCCAAAACCTTAACTGAATTAAGTTGCTCTATAGGAGAGTCCCCAAAGGACAGGTAACAATTTCTCTGAACTGTTACATCTACAAAATGTGGAGATCCAACACTGTAGATGAAACTTCACTAAGTTGCTCCAGGTTCTTAAGTGGTCCTCTTTGAACGAGAGAACACCCTTCAGGACAACACAAATCTACCGTCATATTACATGATAAGCAATGCTCTCAGTTCCCTCCTTGTCCTCCAGCAAACTTACCAATGTAATTTACACAGTCAGAAAGACTCCGAGAAGCAAAGGGTCCTTCATAGACAGTTTTGCTTTTATCAAACAAATAGACCATGTAGCTATCCCAGCCTCTCTGGTGAGGAAAGAGAAAAGAAGATCAACAAGACAAATGCCAAACAGCTCCTACTAAACCAGAGAGTCTCGGTTATACCGTCAACATATTTCTGTGGGCAGACACTCTTTTTATCAGCTACCCTTAAAAACTAGGTTTGATAGATCTCACAGAAACAGAGAGCCCTTTGCTAGAAAGTTATTTCATTTAAATATTATATAGAGTATAACTACAGGAATTACATTATCTGATAAAGGAAATAATGCCAGACCTTAAGACTTCCATACTTACAAAGTGAACTGTCCCCAATGGGAACAGCTCATGGCAGTTTACCTTCCCTAAGACTTTTAAATTCCCTGAGACCGTGAAAGACATAAAATGAACAGAATTGTTCTTACCACACCATCAATAACACACTGTGAAGCAGGTTTCCGAGGGTCCAAGCAAATCCCTGTTTCCAACAGCAGCTCCTGATTTCCAGTATTTATTCCAGTTTCAAACTCAATCCGAATCTGAAGGGAATGAAGGCTTTCCTCAGGATGCAAGAGAAATGAAATAATCTTGGCAGAGGTCATACTTAGGATGTGTACTATCTGTAAAAAGAGTACAAGTTGATTATGAGCCACTGGCTATCAAAGACAAAGGACATAAAGGCGTCAGAGGGAGTATGTAGCAATTAACATATTAGATTGAGATTAAGAGTTTTTAGATTTGAGTTCCAATGCCTACAACAATGCGGATCAGAAGTAAAGCCCCACATAATAAAACTCAAAGGAGGGGCCTGTAACTTGACAGAGAAAATGACAAAAAACCGCACTAATAACTTTCACAAGCCACGCTGTAGTTTAATTACATCAAAAGAATGGTGACGAGCTAGCACAAAGGCCATCTTGAGTCTCATGGACTCTGATGCTGGTAAGAACTGCTCCCAAGGAAGGGAGTTGCATTTCCTCCTGCCCCGGTTTGAGGTAAAACAGAACAAACCAACATTCTGTTCAGTAATTTTACATCTTCACAAGGCCTCTTCTAACTTCTGAAATTAACAGCATACTGTGCAGAAAACTGCTCATTCTGAGTGACAAGACCTATGTTTGTACTTAATGCCAAGGAATGGCGTGCAGAGAGGCTCTTACTTATACTTATTGCTATAACAACCAAGATCAGCCAATTTAATTATTTTCCCCATGGGAGGGTGGGAAGTGGAAAAAGTATAGAGCAGGGAGCAGGGGACAGGAGAAGTCACCCAATCCTGACCAACAGGGTATTCCATCCCATCTGCCCCACGCTCAGTGCAAAAGCCAAGGCATCAAAGGGTCAGCACTCTTTCTTTAATGGCCCATGTCCAAAGAGCACCCTGTCTGTTCATCTGCCTCTATCCCAATCCGTGTGTTCCTGACTCCAGAGCTGGAACCCAGTTCTGGTCGTTGCTGAGTCCAGCTGGGGCTTCCCCAGTGCCTGCCAGTGACGTCATCCTGGGAGCTGGATACTGTTTTGTATATATTGCATCTATTTCATTATTCCTTTTTTTTTTTTAAAAAATAATATTAACTTTTCATGAAAGTAACTGAGTTCATTCTAAACTTACAAATCTCCTTATCTCTTCCTCTCCTGTCTCTTTGGGGAGGGAGGGCCATCTGTCATCTGGTTTTAGCCAATTCATCCTAAACCACGACACCTCTATACAAAAAAGCTGTTACATGTTTGTCTTCTCATTCTCATGGCCCTGTCTCTAATTTTACTATATCTGGTCAGAGACCATAAGACCCAAACCACACCATGATATACAGATTTTGGCAAGTCCCATTTATGGACACAATATTTTGTGTTTCCAGCTTTAATTCCTTTGGAAACCTTCCAACTCAGATAAATTATCCTCTGGCTTCTACACATGCTTGCCTCAGCTAGTCTTACTGCAGCAAAGCTCCAGTAATTACCTGAAGGGGAAGAGTCAGGTTAATGTAATCTCTGTTCCACTACTGGTACTGCTATAGTTCATGGACCTGGAGGTCACATCATTAGTAGTGGATTTCAGGAAAACTGTTTTTATCAAACACGAAACTATTATTTGATCTTGTCAAGTCCTTTCTGAGGTAACAGACAGCAATATAAGGTCATTCTTCTACTGCAAGAGTAAAGCCAGAGATTGATAGTGCCTTCAATTGGACAGGCTGTATATACACGTGCTACCTGATATACCAAGAAAAACATCCCTTGTGATTTTTATGCAAAGCATTTGCCACTGTCCCACACAGCTGCCTGGTCTCTACATTGGAGAGACACAGATTTGATGGATGGACCACTGGGATCAGGAACTGGCTGGATGGCCACACTCAAAGGGTTGTGGTCAATGGCTTGATGTCCAAGTGGAAACCAGTGATGAGTGGCATTCCTCATGGATTAGTAGGAGGCGTGGGGCACTTCTGCTGTGAAGACAGACTGAGGGAGCTGGGGTTTATTCAGCTTTCAAAACAGAAGGCTCTAGGGAGATCTTATTGTGGCTTTCAATACCTAAAGGGGCTGCAGGAAAGATGGGGATGGACTCCTTATCAGGAATGTAGTGATGGGATAAGGGGGAATGGTTTTTAACTGAAGGAGGGTAGATTTACACTGGAGATAATAAAGAAAGGGTGGTGAGACCTTGGCCCAGGTTGCCCCGAGAAGCTGTGGCTGCCCCATCCCTGGAGGGGTTCAAGGCCAGGCTGGAGGGGGCTTGGAGCAACCTGGTGTGGTGGGAGGTGTCCCTGCCCAGGGCAGGGGGGTTGGAACTCCATGATCTTCAAGGTCCCTTCCAACTCTAACCATTCTATGATTCTCTGAGATACTTTCAGTAGGCCTTTAAACCCAGTAACAGCCCTCACTCACCTTCAAATTCAGTATGTGATCCATAAGTAGGAAACACTTTGGACGACTAGTCTCAGGATCCAAACCTCCACCTCTCTGTTGAGGATCCCAGTTCAGCATCAGTTGCAGCCAATTTTCCATCAGTTCTACAATTACACTGAGACAGAAGAGCCATAAGAAAGAAGGCAGATATTCTACAACACTCAGCCCACTTGGGAAACTTGGGTCTCGCAACAGCAATAAGGTTACAACTCTATTATTAGAGATCCAATATCCACTGAACACGTGAAGAACTTGTTTAGATGCACTCATCCTGACAGAGGGGAAAACCTGAAAGGGGAGGAAAATCCATGCAGAGTATCTCCACCCATCTCCAGAGGAACACAGGTCCATCCAATAGACCTTGTGTTACACTTCTACCTCCTCCCAACTCCTATTCATTGAGTCAAAAGCATCTAGATAAGGGGAAGAATTGGTTGGTTTCTTTGTATTTTTTTTTCCTTTTCCAAAACCCATCTGTGATACACAAAGTGGAATCGTCTTCAAAGCCTTGTCTGCAGAATAAACATTCCTGTGCTGCAGTGCAGCCTGGAAGGTCCTCCTCCAGGTTTATTCACACAAGCAGCATGTAAGTATATTGTCACAAACATCTTTAAAGACAGCACACAATGCAAAAAGTCCAAAGCACTGGCACAAAAACATTTATTTCACTCTCAACTTAATTACTTTTCCTAGAAATCTGCCAGTGCCATGAGCACCAGTGAGCATGTCTAAAGACACAAATGCTAAATAAGTGATAACTGGTCAGAGTCTGACTTCTGATTCGGTTAATCCAGGATGAAGGCCCTCCTGGAGGTTTTTGGTCTGAGCCCTCGCCCTCAGCAGGGCCAACGTCACACAGATACAGCTCTGGACTGCATCCAAGCAAGCCTGGGCAGTCCCCACAGATGGAGATCTCCCACGGCTCAGGGCCCTGTCCCAGGGATGCACCACCAGCTCAGGGAAAACTTTTCCCTGTGCCCAAATTTAATTTCCCTTGTTGTAACTTGTAGTGTTGTCTTTCACCGTTTCTCTTTGCCCTTCCAGGAAGAGCCTATTGTATCTGTAATGCCCCAACAGACAGTAGAAGACAAAATTAGATCCCCTTTGCCTGCTCTTCAGCACACTGACGAAGCCCAATTTAAGGGCCTCTCCTTGTATGCTCTGCTCAACAGGTTCTGACTATCTTTTTGGCCTCTGCTGGAGATTTCCCAACACAAATATTAGAAGCTTCTGCTTTCATGGAGCAGCTAATTGAAGTACTCAGTTTATGAGATTCAATACTGTCAAGTTATCAGGGAGATGCTACCCAGTGGCCTCGTGATAAAGGGTGAAAAGCAGTCACAGAGTTCACACTGCAAGGTGAACTGTCATCATCCCACCAACTGCGGGGCGGGAGGACCCAAAGAATCAAAAAAGAGCCACGTGTGGCTAGGGATTATTCCTTAGAATCAAATGGTAGCTTGCCAGGAGCTTGAAACACTGCTTAGGAGAAATAACGAGGACCACGCAGCGCTTGGCACAAAAGAGGAACAGCCCTCAGATTAAAAGACAAGCCAAAAAGGATCACACGTAGCCACAAAGACATACTTACCCACAGAGGCTGTGAGGCTGTGGCAAATGGGTACTAAAGTGAACCTCCCCATTCATCTCTTCAGAAGCAAAGATGTGCTTTGGATCCTTCTTTTTGATCTTCTCATGCCTAGAAAATAAAATTATTTGTGGATATATCAACAATATTACTTTTATAAAAGGCCAATTGCATATGGCAGCAGCAAAAAGCACCACAGTCTGGTAGCTTTAGAAAAAAAAAATCTTCTTTCAGGACCAAGATGACATTTCCAAACAATCCACCCAGAACACTTCCAAGAGGGGAGCCCTTGCAATTAACTCTGTCTCTGGAAACATTTTTCCAACCTGCTTGCAAGGAGGTCTGGACAGTATCAAAAAAGAGTAACCTAACAGCCTAGGCGAACAAAAGACTGTATCACTACTTCCCATCATGTTTTTCTGATATCAATACACAGGCCCACTTATAATTACGGTTTTTGATTCAAATTTCACTTGTGAAGGAATTCTTATGACCAGAGGCTACCACACAGTTTAATAAGCATTTACTAAAATACGCATGAAGAGCCACTCAAGCTGTCATTGATGCTACCAAAGTATCAACAGCTTCCACAAAGCTTAGTGGACCACCAGCCTCAGCACCTAACAAACAATAAATTGATCATTTTGGTGCACACTGTCACCTCACAACAAGCAGTAACTGCCATTTGTAGAATCATAAAATGATTTGAGTAGGAAGGAACCTTAATGATCACCAAGTTCCAGCACCCCTGCCCTGGGCAAGGACACCTCCCACCACACCAGGTTGCTCCAAGCCCCATCCAGCCTGGCCTTGAACCCCTCCAGGGATGGGGCAGCCACAGCTTCTCTGGGCAACCTCTTCCAGGGACTCACCACTCTCATGATGAAAAATTTCTTCCTGATATCTAATATAAATCTCCCCTGTTCCAGCTTGATGCCATTACCCCTTGTCCTATCACTACATGCCCTTCTAAAAAGTCCCTCTCCAGCTGCCTTGTTGGCCCCCTTCAGATACTGGAAAGCTGCCATAAGCTCTCCCCGGAGCCTTCTCCATTCCTATTACCTGGCATCAGCACTCACAGAATAAGTGTCTTACCAGGTAAAGGGCTGTAGATTATGTAAGAAAGGTCTAAATCCTGCAATGCATTCAAACACCATCGTTCCAAAGCTCCAGTAATCAACGGTAACCGAGTAGGATTTATTCTCAAAGAGTTCTGGTGCCTAAAAAGGATGACAAGAAGATACTTCAAAAGTGGCATTTCATCTGTTTTCTTGCATTTCTGCGGGGACAAAGCTGCATAAAGGTGTGTCTCTCAGTTCCAGAGCAGTATAGGGACCCACAGTTGGCTGCCCAGTGGGTCGAGGCCTGGAGCACACAATCCCAGAGGAGATGGGAGGGAACCAGGCTTGTTGGGTCTGGCTGTGGGGGGAGGTGGGCTGAGAACAGCCCCCAACCGTGGCACAGGAAGGGATGGAGGAGATGGATGGGAGCCAAACTTGTCTTGGACATGACAGGTGATACGATGAGGAGCGATGGCCTCACATGACTGGATAGAAGGTTCATATTGGACACGGGAAAACACTTCTTCCCCTGGAGAGGGAACAACTTTGGGACAGGTCCACAGGAATGTGCAGGATCTCCATTTTTGAAGGTTCAGTGCTCAGCTGGGCTAAGACACAGCTGCCCTGACCTAGTGCTGGTTGCCATCCTGCTGCAAGTGGGAGGCTGGACAAGGGAATTCTGTAGGTTCCTTCTGATAAACACTTCTGTGATTCTATAAAATGTGGCAATAATCACATCACTTGTATACATAAAAAAACCCCAATCAATTCTTACCAAATATTGTAATGTTCCAACAAACGAAGTGCATAAACTTCCTTGATCCAGATCCTTTGCGTATCCTAGGTCTATTATTTTGTGAACAATCTGTAGACAGTTTAAATAGTTTGTCTGAAGAGTAAATTCAGAGGAAAAAAACCCCACCAAACAACCCAAAATCTGTACAGTGACACCCACAGCATATATTCAAGAAGAGGAAAGCAAGAGTGGAAATTGTGGAAAAATTTCATGTTTCAAATTTCAGCATGTTACATAGTGTTAAGGCTTGCTGATTCACCATGTAAGCTGGTGCTTTTCACCATGTTAAGCAGTTTGCCAGTTACAGGTTGGTCGAACAGAGTATCTAGCTTTTCATCTGGGAATCAAACTTTTTTATTTAAGAGTAACAACAGAGAAACCAACTTTTACTATGAAGTCTAGGCTGACTCTTGGAACTAGCTTGATTTTACATGAAGCCCTCAAAGCCACAAACACAGGGATACGCTACAATCTCCTACTGTTCAGATTCTGTTCCTCCTTGAAAGGAAGTAAAAGTTGTTGGTTTCTAATGATAAGAATTTAAGAACAAGGAAAACAGGATTTGTGGCTTCAAGAAGACCTAAACTTCTAATAAATTCACAGCTGAGATATCAGCTCAGTTCAATGTCACAAACTACATGTCCTCTTTTAATTTCTCTCAGGTAAGACAAAGCTGCTGACAACTTCCAGAAACGACAGCGGGAACGTCACTGACAGAGGCCACCTGACTTACCTTCCCACCTTCATCCTGAAGAACAATATTTTCAGGCTTTAAATCTCTGTGTATAATTCTATTCTCGTGCAAATACTGGATACCGGACCCTGAAAGACATATGTTTGATTTAATAGAAAATAAACTCACATTGATTAAAGATACACATGAAAAAAGTCTAATATTCCTAACAGTGGAGTTGACATCAATACATTTGCATTTTAAAGCACTGTTAAGAATGATTGACTTTAGAGATTTGTCAGATTTATGCTAGGACTGAACTAGCTCTGGTTCCTCTGCTCTGCAGAAATGGAGGTTGCTACAGAGTTCAGACATCACGGCAGGTCACATCTTACAGGCAAAAGAAAAGGCAGCCAAATTCTTCTCAAACTGTAGAGTCACAGCACAGAGAAAAGCAAAACAGGTCTTCAAAATGTGCAAGCAGCTTGAAATAGCTGTGCATGTCTTCCAGCCTAAGATCGTGCTAAATTACCATAAGAAAAAAAATAAACCTGTTTATACACATGAGCACATCATGTAAGATGCTAACGAAAGCACTGAAATTAATTAAGCAAATGAAACAAGTCGAGATTCCCTTTGACCCAAAACTACTGCTAAATAGCAGCTGATAGAGCTTCTAGTAATATTCTACCCATTGCCAAAGCACCCCAATGGGTGAATACCCCACCAGGGAAGGGACTGTTCAACTGCAATGAAACAGAAGTACAGCTGGAGCTAAAATAATAATTCCTGGATAGCCTCTGGTTAATACCACATGGAGCCAACACGTGGATCAAGGTGCCACCAACACCACCCCAGTCTATATTAGTAATGCTAAACCTTGAAATTCAGGGCTTCCCCTCTGCCAGTGGGGGACTGGCGTGCTCAAAGTAACACCACTTCCACCGCTCCCACTGCAAAAAATTAAATTCCAGGATTGCTTTAAGACAATCTAGGGGGGAGTTGTCTCCAGATGGAACACAGGTTTCTAAACTCTCCTTTCACATTCCATGGCAACACAACCATTTTATGGCACCACAAACATTTTATGATGTGATGAGCCTGATGTCGGCTGGAAAACACTGGGAAAAAAAAAAAAACAAACAAAAAAACCCCAACAAACTCAGGTTTTAGCCAGCCTGGTTTCCAGAACTTGCCCCTCACTGGAGTATGGGAGTGGCTGCAACAGCAGAGGGAACAGGAGCACGTGCCCAAAAAATGCAAAGTTCAGGACTTTGTCTTGTGGCAATGGTCCACATTTCATCTGCCTTGAAGGGACTGTAGAGCCACAAACAACAACAAAGAGAAACAACAGCAATCCTGCCCGCGAGAAGGGGAAAAATCACTACAGGCATATCCAAATAACAGCACTAGCTGCTAAATGAGATCACCAAGCAAGTGTCTTCCACAAGACATAGCCACAGACTAAACAGCAAAAGAGGGCTTCTCAAGTTTGTTTGGTTTGGGGGTTGTTTGTTTTCTTAATAATTATTTTTCAATCTTGGAGATGTGCAAGTGGAAATAAAAGAAAATGTCCCATTGAAGGCCCAAGGCAGGTATTGTAATTTCTTATCTCTATTATGAGGTATTTTAAACCTTCTTGCTCTGACTGCACATTGTGTAAAGCCTTCTTCTAACCCGCCACGACTAAATTCATTGTGGGATTATGTTAAGAAAAACAGTCAACCCACATGACTTGTGCACCGTTCAAACAAGATCTTCCACCAGGAAGAAAGCCCCCAACCTTCACCGATTCACCAATCATTTATACCATTAACAGCTTCTAACTTGCATTTCTCCTCCACTGCATTTCCAAGTCTTTGCCAAAGACATTCAACTACTTATGGACACAACAGGCCCTGTTCTGCAGGTGCAAGAGGAATAAGGATGAAGGAACGCAGACCTCAGCTGCAAGCCCTCCGAGTACTGAAAGAACAGAATCTCAGGACAACATTCAAAATGCTTTCTCATGCCAAACCCAGCTCCATTCCTACAAGAGAAGATGGATTATCTATAAGAGAAATAGGAAACCCAGGAGCTGTGTCGAGGAGCTCTCCTGGAAAGCTGATTTGCCAGAGAAATTGCTGTAGGCATTACCCTTTATCAGATGGCTCGTCCCCCCCAAGGTGCCCAAGAAGCCAGGCACTTCATGGTGGAGAGGAAGGCAGCTTCAAGTCTCACATTTTTTACTTTCTTGCAGTGCTTGTTCTCAGTGGTCAAGAATTTGGCACCAAGCAAGCCAAAGCTCAACAGTTTTAAAAATGAGGTATTTATGAAACGCTTCTGGAGACCATCAAGTTTGCATCACAGAACCCATGGATTACTACAGCCTCGGGAAACAGCTGTAAAGTAGGCACCCAAAGGTATCAAATTAAACTGTTCCCTACAAGCAGTGCTGTCACCTTGGGCTAGTCCTGTACAGATATGCTGCCTGCTCCTTTTCCAGACTGCAGAATCTGAAATCCACATGGTATCAGACACCTGCTGAATGCAGAAACAAGTTGATGTTTGTCTAATTCTCATCCTGTCATCACTCTGCTGCCTTGTAGACTGCCTTGGGACCTTCCCTAGGACCACACACGGCACATCACAGCAGTTAGTGCAAAAGATTTCTTCTCTGACCTAGCACTTAAGCCACAGGGCTGGTGCCCCTTGTTGCACTGCTCACCAAATACAGTTTGATCCCACCTATCACCTTTGCACTTGCCCTTTCCACAGTCACAGGCTACCGGCTGCTCTCAGACCCTCTTTGGCCTCCCTGTGGGCAGACCCAACAAGCCCATCTCCTGGTGGGTCAGGTGCTCCATGCTCTGGGCAGCCTTTGCAATGCCTTGCCAGGATCTCCATGTTCCTCCAGAACTTGGGCAATGCGGGCAACTGTATCCAGATGTAGCCTCCCCAGTGCTGAGTAAAGGAGTCAGTGACCTCCATCGCTGTGCTAACCACAGCCCTAATGCAGACCAACAGAACTGCCCTTCCAAAATGAGAAGCTTCTCAACATTCAGGCACATCTATTTTGGGATTCCCTACCTAATTAACCCCCCCTGGTGAGAGCAAATTATTAGCCAGAAGACTGCTGGAAAAGCCACAGTATGGTTGGCTTCCTCTTCTGCTATGCCCTTACCTACTTTGCTCTCAGCTCCACTCCAGTTTATCATCTCCTCTGTACCGACATTCTGAACAAACAGAATTTCCCTCCTATTAAGCAAGCTCTACACAGGGAAGACACAGGGCAGCTTTAGTACCTTTCACATGCATTCCTGCTTCTTGGCTTGTAAAAGTTACATTCCTTCAAGTGACATGCAGTTTGGCTTCTCCAGAGCCATGAACAGAAACAGAGTTTGGACAGAAAACTGTGACCTTAACAAAACAAAACGCCAAGGTCATAGCTACGTGCCACAGACCACTATGCAGCTTTTCCAATCTCATTCCACAAGCGTATAATTAGTCCAAGTTTCTTGTCTCTGTAATCAGCAAGGATACTGAGTCCATCCACTGGAAGAGAAACTGGATTTGTTTTTAACACACTGTTCTTGTTAATCCCCCTTTCAGGGTCACCTGAAAAAGCCAAATGTCGTTACACATAACAACAAAAGAAAAATCCACCAAAACACACACAAAAAAGCATTAGACTACATACCAATGTCACTTAGTAGAGAAAGTATTTGACTTTCTTTAAGTCCACAGCAGTTTTCTGGTTTGTTGAGCAACTACAGTAAAGAAAACGGTGTTTAGACCAATAGTGCAACAGTTATCAGTCAACATCTTCCACCCCTGCTAACGTGTCAGAAAACAGCACAGCTTAAGTATAACTCTAGCTGAACGAGGCAGTTGGCTTTGTGAAATAAAAGCACAGGGGGCGAGGAAGAAAACAACTCAGAACAAAATGAAAATTCATTGCACAGAGATGAGGTTGAAAAAGACGACCTGAACTGCTAGAATTATACCACAAAAAGATGAAAGCCATCAGAAAGCAAATGGGCAAGAGTCGTAGGCAGGGCCAGACAGCTGCAGGTAACAGGTATCCCGAGGCTCAGGAACTTGTTCATTCCTCATCTGCTGAAGTTTGGCTCGATGGGATTTGGGAACACCCCATATCATAGAACAGTTTGGGTTGAAAGGAATCCTTAGAAGTCACCTCGTTCAACCCCCTCTGCAATAAGTAGAGACACCTCCTGAGGTTGCTCAGAACCCCACCCAACCTGGCCATGAATTTCCATGGGTTTGCCATCTACCACCTCTCTGGGCAACCTGAGCCAGTGTTTCACCACCCTCACTACAAAAAATTTCTTCCTTCTAGAAGAACATAGATTTAGATTAGAAGAAATTTTTCACTACGAAGGTGGGCTGGAACTAGATCATCTTCAAGGTCCCTTCCAACTCCAACCATTCTATGATTCAATGACTCTAACAGAGCCTGTTTTATTCCATGTGCTGTAGCCAAGTGATAGCCTGCGCTACGGAAAAGTGACCCAGCTACCAGCCCCTGCTGCAAGAGACTGCCCAAACACTGTGCAGCCACCTCTATCCACCAAAACTACAGGCACCTTCAAACCAGCAAAGGGCACATTCTCCAATAATAGCGTTATTGCCACAGGCTGCCCCACTCCACACAAGTCACTTTCTGCTCAGAGTGCTCAGTCGCTGGCTAGCTCTACCCTGGGACACAGCCTCCTTTCTGACTGATCTCCTACGAGAAGCTGCTTGACACTTCAGCATGCTGCCTCCTGTGTTGTCGACCACCTAGTTCATTCTGAGCTAAAAGGCAGATCATTGGCCTGAGGATCACTGGAGTGTCCTAGCATGGACCACAACCTGAACTCTCAAGCTGGCCTCTATTCTAAAGAGCGTCTTCAACTCTCTTGTGCCCTGAACTTTTCTGCCCTAGTGAAAGGTATGGTATAATCACCATAGGGACCCCCCCTCCTAACCACTGTCTTAATCTGCCAGTGAGTAGCTTCAGCAATTTCTGGCATATACCAATTAATATGGGGTCTGTTATTTTGATCACTACACTGAAGGCTTCTACAGGTTGCTGAGGCACGCCCCTGCACTGCAGCCACTCCTTCCATGACGCACCCTCATGTTTTTGCTTGCCTCCCACACTTCAGGAACAACCAGCAGAGAAGCCAAACTTCAACATCTCACTCCTTAAGTTCTGTGTAGAAGGCAGGAGGAGAAAGGCAAAGTCAGAAATCAAGCTCAGAGCCTGCTGAAAGAGCACAAGCATAATAACGTGCATGGCCCATAGAAGCAGATGCTTTTCCAGGCTTTACAGAGGATTGAAAATATGCAGCAAGACATTAATAGCAGTGCAAAATGCAAATGATGCCAAGTAAGCATAAGATAAACATATAGAGAAGAACATGATCAGAAATAAATAAATAAATAAATAAAGCTTTATCTTTTTTTCCTTTAAGGTGACAAAGCATTAGATGTGATCAAATTAAATGAAGTATGTTACTTCCTGAATTGTCCCAGCATCTATGCAACTTCCAGGTATCCCTGCCCAGGGCAGGGGAGCTGGAACTAGATGACCTTTAAGGTCTCTTCCAACCTAAACAATTCTATGGTTCTATGAAAGCCTAGCACACTGGGTGCAAGTATCTAGTTATATTAATGCTAAAGGAGTTCCATGGAAGCAAACACTACTTCAGGATAAAAGACTATCTGCCCTCATATTGATCTACATCCTCTGGTTTCAAAAACACAAGCCTCACATCCCACAGGTGTTTTTTTTCTACTTCACATTTACTTCCCCACACCTGTACCTAAAAAGAAAAGGCACCACAGAACATACATGGTTGCAAAGAAAACCACAGTTACAGAAGCACCATTAACATCACTTATTTTGCTAAATATCACAAAGCAAAGCAGACATTACCTTCCGGAGGTCACCCCCTGAACAATATTCCATTGCCAGAAGAGGAACATCATTAACAAGAAAGTTCATTTCCTCAGGAACTTCACAGGCTCTTACTACATTGGGATGGTTCAACCTAAGCACATGGAAAGCCAAATGAAAACTCTGACTCCTCTTTTGGAGGAGTGAGACAACAGATTAGCAATGACCCACGGCTTATATTTCAGGTACAATTTCTGTTTCCCTTGCTGAGAAATGCACTTTTCAGCCGGTACCTACCAGCATCCAAACGCAGAGGATCTATATTTTGGGAATACACAAACCAGCAATGCACAGAACCAACATTTCAAAGTCAAAGCACAAGACTTGGATGATGGGGATCCAGACTCAAGTTCAGGATTCCTGCACATTCCTGACAAATTTATCAAATATGGTTTCTGCGTTTCATGTGGTGACAATTTCCTCCTGGTCCAAGTTTTTTGCAGGAATCCATTAATGCAACTGTAACTGTAATTGTACTAGGGAAGTACAACCAGGGAGGTGAAATCCACACACACAGGGAAGGACTGATTTCTGCAATTGAATTCCAAGAGCTTTTTCCTGATTGTCTCTAATAGACATTCCTCTTGGGAAAAAAAGACATGTCCAGAAGGAAGTGAAGCCAAGTTACTTCTGTGTACACCTCTGGAAGCCACCACAAGAACAGCTGTGCTGCAACTCAGTGTTTACATTCAGAAAACACACAGAGTGAAATGATAATAAGAACAGCGATCACCAAGCCCTGACTTACAAACTCTGGTTGCCTACAAGTGGTTTCCTCCACTAGTGAACAGGTGAGGCTGACAAGCAGGAGCTTAGGAAAGCAGGGGCACTGCAGGCCTTGTTGGGGACAACTCAGAACACAACCAAATGGTGTCCCTGCTCCCACTAGTGAGATGGACCATTTCACACTCCAGGATCTCTCCCAAGAAGGGAAGAGGAATTCTCAGGTTGAGGGAGCCACTGCATGAGACCCTGACACCCTGCTCACGTCCACGATGACAAACCTGGCCAGCTCTGGTTCACATGTACATCAGTGACATGCTGGAGAGAGTGGGCAGCATAGAACACATAGTTTCTCATGAAAAACTGTTAGGGGGCATTAGTCTGTACCTATGGAAGCGTGACAGAAAAAAAAATAAATCTCAATTCCTAGCTCCCTGGTTGCTAGATTAAAGAGGAACTGCATGGTATGGGAATACAGGTGTCCTTGTGTTATCACGTAAAAACCCACCACACTGCGTGATGGGAGCGTGGAGGCATTTAGTTATCACCAGGGAATG
>VZRU01013789.1:0-16221 GCA_013398155.1 Pedionomus torquatus | reverse complement strand
AAAAGTGCCTCCTCCTGCACCACGGCACCGAAGAGGGTCGGTGTTCGGTATCTGAAGGAATGAATCCAGTGAGCCCTGTGCACAGCTGGAGGCACCGTGGGATCTGCAAAGCATCTGTCCTTCACGAGGACTTCACCCAGAGCCGAATATGCCTGCCACAAATCAAGTCCTCAACGTTCTGCCTCCAACATCAACAAGGGACTTCAGAGCGACACCACCACCCAAGATGAGACAGAGGGAAGGTAAATAAATCAGGGGAAATCTCATCTCGTACTTGCGTGATATCTGAGTGTTCTGGGATTTCTACTAATTCAATCTGTTGTTCCTGCGCCTGTGCAATAAAGGACTCTTTAATGTCTTCGGGACTGNGAAGCTGTTAGTTATTTCATGATGAGAAACTAACAAACCTAGAAAAACGATTGCTTCAGTCCTGGAAAAGTTATTGGCAGAAAAAAAAAAAAAAAAAAAAAGAGAGAAACATCTACTTGCAAAAAGCTATCAATCCATCACTGGAGCTGGTGTGCTCCTCAGAACCGCTCAGCATCATCAAAAGACAGGTGAGCACCCATCTGTGCAGGCTTAAACTTATGAGGGGTTTTGTGTAGGAGAAAAAAGTGCTGAAAACTGAAAGCTTGAAAAAGTTCTCAGCACAACCTTCTCCTTTCTGATCTCTGTGGTAGTTCAAGGCTGCTCTGTTGTTGTTCCAGAACTGCCAAATACAGAAACCACCACAATAAACCACTGAATGACTGACACACAAGGACAAAAATAACAATCAAAGAAAAGGACTGGTACTGGCAGACAATGACCAGAGTTCTGCAGATGTCTTTAGATTTCAGCCTACAAATGCAAGCACCAAAATTCACATGCCAGCACGAGCCAAATGGGAGTCAGATCAAAGTCTTATCTTGTGGGGTTTTTAATCAGTTCCACGCATGGCAAAATGTTCTTTACCCACTCAGCATAACCAATGCTGTGCTGCTGGAACAGGAAGAATTAAAGGACTGCGGCAGAACCAGCAGAATCCCAAAACTGAACAGCTTGGAAGAGATCTACTCCAATCCTGCCAAGCAGAGTCTCCCAGAGCAGGCTGCACAGAAACCTATCCAGGCAGGCTCAGAATATCTCCAGAGAAGGAGACTCCACACCTTCTGGGCAGCCTATGCCAGGGCTCTGGCAGCCTCAAAGAAGAGAAGTTTTTCCTTATGTTCAGATGGAATCTCTTGTGTTCCAGTTTGTGCCTGCTTCCCCTTGTCCTGTCACTGGGCACCACTGAGAAGAGTCTGACCCCATCCTCTTGACACCCAGCCTTTAGACATTGATAAGAATTGATGAGATCCTCTCTCAGTCTTCTCCAGGTTAAACAGACCCAGGTCTCAGCCTTTCCTCATAGGAGGTCTTACAGTCCCCTCATCACCTTAACAGCCCTTTGCTGGACTCTCTCCTGTAGTTCCTTGTCTGCTTTGAACTGGACCAGTTGGTTCTGGGCCCAGAACTGGACCCAGTGCTCCAGATGTGGCCCCACCAGGGCAGAGTAGAGGGCAGAATGACCTCCCTTGAGTTGCTGGCCACATTCTTTTTAATGCACTCCAGGAGACAATTGGCCTTCTTGGCTACAAGGGCACATTGCTGGCTCATGATCAACTTGTTGTCCACCAGGACTCCCAGGTCTCTCTCTGGACAGCTGCTTTCTAGTAGAATAACCCCTAGCTTGGACCAGTGCATGGAAACCAGTTTTATTTTTGCTCTGGCTCTATGTGTAGGATGACCTCGGTCCATACTATGGGAAGGCACAGAACAAAGAGAGGATTTGGAAGATGAGTTTTTTCCTTCCATTCATTTGCAGAGAAGTGTATTCTACCAGGGTAGCACTAAAACCATACCTGTAACTGCAGATGCTGACTCCTATAGTTTCTTTCAAACAGGACATATCTCTTTCCCTTGCTTCTGAAAAATTCCTTTAGGGCAGACTTGTACTTGGTCACTTCTTCCACCACCTCTGAAGACAAGTCAACCACCGACTGATAGTGGCCAATAGGCAAAATCAAGACATGATCAGGCAGTAAGCCACCTTTGGCCAGGGCGAGATAGCACTAGAGTGAAACAATACACACCAGTTACTCACTGCGAGCAACACACACTTACAATGCTGTGGAAATTTACTCTCTGACCATATTCTGAGTATTCCTCAGCCTAGTGATTGTGCCTCAGGAACAGGAAAGTCTTATCTTCTGTGTCACTTATTTTGTTTATTAGCAATTTATTACTAGAGGAATAAGAAAGAAAGAGGGACTGCTAAAGGACACAAAAAATTAATCTCTCGAATGCCAGAGAATGCCTTATCTGCAGGAAAAGTGGCTGAGTGAACCTCACTACTGTGACTAGAATTTCTTAATATAACAAGAAAATCCACTTGAGAATTGCAAATAAGCCCATGGACAAACCTGTCCCTGTAGCAGTTTGAAGTGGATTATACTATACACAAGCAATAACTTTCAGCAAAGTGAATGTACCACTGAATGAATTAATCTCCAAGACGCTTTTTTAAGATGTCAGGTTTAAATGTATCTTACCGTCTGTTTAATCTATATATAATAAAGTGAATCTATATACAACAAAATTAGAACCAATCATGCCAGAGAGATCTGGTGCAACTCTAGACAGTGAATCCTGTAGCCAAAGCAGGTCCTAGTTCACAATGAGTCCATGCTGGAAAAGTTCTGGCAGATGGTAACCTAAGCAAACCACGAGGGCTGGCACAGCAAAAAGCGTTCCAACACTGTCATCCAGCTCTGCTGCTGGAGCAAAACTGGACAATGCTTCATTTTTAAAAAAACTATCTATATACTTATGTCTTTTGTAGGGGAGATGTAAAGAAACTGAAAACAAAATCAGGAGTTAGTCTCAAATCAAGTTTGTTTGTGTTTTTCTAAGATCTAAGAATGGAGCTTGATATTTATATTGCTGTATCTTAGCGCGATTCAGTTGCCATGTAGCAAAGAATGTGCTACAGGTACTTACGTGCGTGCCAATACTAACAACCAAGTGCTTCTCAACATCTGGGCTGGCCAGGCAGAACCAGCAGGGCCCACTGGGCTGTGNTCTTGTGGGGTTTTTAATCAGTTCCACGCATGGCAAAATGTTCTTTACCCACTCAGCATAACCAATGCTGTGCTGCTGGAACAGGAAGAATTAAAGGACTGCGGCAGAACCAGCAGAATCCCAAAACTGAACAGCTTGGAAGAGATCTACTCCAATCCTGCCAAGCAGAGTCTCCCAGAGCAGGCTGCACAGAAACCTATCCAGGCAGGCTCAGAATATCTCCAGAGAAGGAGACTCCACACCTTCTGGGCAGCCTATGCCAGGGCTCTGGCAGCCTCAAAGAAGAGAAGTTTTTCCTTATGTTCAGATGGAATCTCTTGTGTTCCAGTTTGTGCCTGCTTCCCCTTGTCCTGTCACTGGGCACCACTGAGAAGAGTCTGACCCCATCCTCTTGACACCCAGCCTTTAGACATTGATAAGAATTGATGAGATCCTCTCTCAGTCTTCTCCAGGTTAAACAGACCCAGGTCTCAGCCTTTCCTCATAGGAGGTCTTACAGTCCCCTCATCACCTTAACAGCCCTTTGCTGGACTCTCTCCTGTAGTTCCTTGTCTGCTTTGAACTGGACCAGTTGGTTCTGGGCCCAGAACTGGACCCAGTGCTCCAGATGTGGCCCCACCAGGGCAGAGTAGAGGGCAGAATGACCTCCCTTGAGTTGCTGGCCACATTCTTTTTAATGCACTCCAGGAGACAATTGGCCTTCTTGGCTACAAGGGCACATTGCTGGCTCATGATCAACTTGTTGTCCACCAGGACTCCCAGGTCTCTCTCTGGACAGCTGCTTTCTAGTAGAATAACCCCTAGCTTGGACCAGTGCATGGAAACCAGTTTTATTTTTGCTCTGGCTCTATGTGTAGGATGACCTCGGTCCATACTATGGGAAGGCACAGAACAAAGAGAGGATTTGGAAGATGAGTTTTTTCCTTCCATTCATTTGCAGAGAAGTGTATTCTACCAGGGTAGCACTAAAACCATACCTGTAACTGCAGATGCTGACTCCTATAGTTTCTTTCAAACAGGACATATCTCTTTCCCTTGCTTCTGAAAAATTCCTTTAGGGCAGACTTGTACTTGGTCACTTCTTCCACCACCTCTGAAGACAAGTCAACCACCGACTGATAGTGGCCAATAGGCAAAATCAAGACATGATCAGGCAGTAAGCCACCTTTGGCCAGGGCGAGATAGCACTAGAGTGAAACAATACACACCAGTTACTCACTGCGAGCAACACACACTTACAATGCTGTGGAAATTTACTCTCTGACCATATTCTGAGTATTCCTCAGCCTAGTGATTGTGCCTCAGGAACAGGAAAGTCTTATCTTCTGTGTCACTTATTTTGTTTATTAGCAATTTATTACTAGAGGAATAAGAAAGAAAGAGGGACTGCTAAAGGACACAAAAAATTAATCTCTTGAATGCCAGAGAATGCCTTATCTGCAGGAAAAGTGGCTGAGTGAACCTCACTACTGTGACTAGAATTTCTTAATATAACAAGAAAATCCACTTGAGAATTGCAAATAAGCCCATGGACAAACCTGTCCCTGTAGCAGTTTGAAGTGGATTATACTATACACAAGCAATAACTTTCAGCAAAGTGAATGTACCACTGAATGAATTAATCTCCAAGACGCTTTTTTAAGATGTCAGGTTTAAATGTATCTTACCGTCTGTTTAATCTATATATAATAAAGTGAATCTATATACAACAAAATTAGAACCAATCATGCCAGAGAGATCTGGTGCAACTCTAGACAGTGAATCCTGTAGCCAAAGCAGGTCCTAGTTCACAATGAGTCCATGCTGGAAAAGTTCTGGCAGATGGTAACCTAAGCAAACCACGAGGGCTGGCACAGCAAAAAGCGTTCCAACACTGTCATCCAGCTCTGCTGCTGGAGCAAAACTGGACAATGCTTCATTTTTAAAAAAACTATCTATATACTTATGTCTTTTGTAGGGGAGATGTAAAGAAACTGAAAACAAAATCAGGAGTTAGTCTCAAATCAAGTTTGTTTGTGTTTTTCTAAGATCTAAGAATGGAGCTTGATATTTATATTGCTGTATCTTAGCGCGATTCAGTTGCCATGTAGCAAAGAATGTGCTACAGGTACTTACGTGCGTGCCAATACTAACAACCAAGTGCTTCTCAACATCTGGGCTGGCCAGGCAGAACCAGCAGGGCCCACTGGGCTGTGCTTTATTGGGGAAAGAGAAACAAGTGTTAGCACAAGGCTTATTTGTCAGCACAAGGAATGGAGCAAGATCTGAAAGAGCGGTTACTTTCTAGCCACCCTTCCCAGTTAAAGCACTGAAAATGTCAGGACAGTTCCTGGAAGCAGATCTGGTCAGAGAACTGCTGCCTCTAGGAAATTTCAGCAAGAGCGGAGGTGGCAGCAGTCGCAGCCTTGCTGACCGCCATTCTCATTGACTGCTCTAATGTAACGGAAGAGCACTAATTCCAGGAATGTGGTGGTTATAGCTCACTAATGGGAAAACACTAGTGAATTTAAACAAACAAATCAAAATGAGGTAAAATTACTGCATAGGTACAGACAAGGACAGATGCTGCCAAACACACTTGTCAGTTCTGTCCTACTCGTCACGCTCAAAACACCTGAATTCACATCCAAATTATGATACCTGAGCTGACCTTTAAGATAAGTTGATGACATTGATAAGCTAGGCTTCTCCTTAGGGTCAAATGCTATATTCACATCCTCAGCAGGTTGTGTACGGGATTAGAGAAGCAGTTTTGCAAACACAGTAAACATGAGGTAGCTGTCCCAAGAACGGCAGAAAACCAAACGTCCCATTCTGCAATTAATTTCTGAGCAGAACAGTGTAACAAGGTCCTCCTCGCGTGATATCAAACTCCAGATGGCTTATGCACCATGAATATGAATATGGTCCATATGAATATGAATATGCACCATGGCGCACTATGTCCTACAGAACTGATGGGGGAAAACAAGAAAGCCCACATGCATTCTTTCATCAAAACTGACTGCTGTTACAGCCAGTTGTTCTTCTGCAATGACACTGTGCTTGTTTTAGCAGACAGTTAGTTAGCCCATAGATGTGCAAGGACTATGCAAACAGTCTGGTAACCTAATAAGTTAAAACCAAACAACTTTGTCTCACGTAACGAAGGCAACCAGGCTTTTCTACAAGAACCATTTTGGAAGAGCATCTTCTTACACGCTGGCAGTGGGAACAGCTTTCACAGAAACAAAAGGAGAGGCTGACATTTGCATTTTAAGCCCACATTACTTTATAACTGAGACCAACATTTCTCAAGATAGAGGCTTGCAATAACACTGTCAGTGAGAAGTCATGGTCCTTGAAAATTTCATTTCAATTTCTTCAAGTCAGACAAACTCTAATGAGATTCACAGCACAGAAATATCGAGGTAACAGAAGAGCTTCCTGCCTTCCCAGTTCATTAAATACCGAGCAAAGTCACAGCACAGAACAACTGAAGCAAGAAGCAACTGTTTCAAGAACTCATCAGCACCATGATCTTGCAATCCCTCTGAATGGAGATATGCTGCTTTGTGAAAATGCCTGCTGTCATGTTCAGAGAGTGAACGGCACCGGCCCCACCGCAACCACCACAGACCCAGCTTCCTTTGAATCTATCCTTTTGACTTTTCCTTCACCTACTGATTGTCAGGTCTGCACTCACTCCTCTGTATTCCCCATAGCATCTAGCACAGCAACAGAGCATGTTGGCAAGCTGACATATACACCTCCACAGCTTGAGAAAAACAAAGAGCAAGATGTTTCAATGCCTCAAGAGACAAGATCAGGAAAAAAACATCGGCATACTCACAGGGTTTTTTCGCTTGCTTAGGTTGGGAGTTCCCTGCTTCTTTCCCAACTGCGGGACGCTTCTTTCCCTGATGTTTGTTCAAATCAAAGAAAAACTGACAAGCTGGTTCTTCCTGTTTAGAAAATGAAAGCCAAAGCCCATTATAACTGCATCACAGAGTCACAGTATGAAAAAGAGTTTGTCTTTTCCTGAAGAGGTTTATCACCACCTTCAAAGCATCAATATACTTGAACAGAATGAATTGGGCTGTCCGCGAAACACAGGTGACTACAAACACAGCCTAGATACGTCACCTTAGCAAACGAAAAACTTCTGGGAGAGCTGCCTCAAATTGCCACATTCTCCTATTTAGTCTTACGCTGCACATTCAGAATTGCTTGATTTTATGGATTATTCAAACCTCATTTTCACTCGACAGCCAGCGCCAAAAGAATGTCTGTACTTCCTGAAGATGTTAACCTCTCAGCAGACTCCCACAGAGACTGAAGCCTCTTGACTAATTTGTCATGTACAGCAAAATGCCATTAGAAGGCTTTAATGCTGCGGAGGTGAAGCACTTGGAAAAAGGACAGGAAAGAGCACGGCTGCTCACGTCAGCTCAGCTTCGCTTCGCACATGTGAGCACAACTGCAGTCTAAAATCTAACCCACACTAGAAGAACCAGCATGTACAGCAGAAGGGTTTTTCCCCGTGAACTCTGCAAGCTTTTGTGCCCATCCTCAATTGGATATTGAAGCTCAAGGGTAAAAAAATTTGCTTCCATCAAGTAATTAACTGTTTGGTCCATTTAAAGACTGCCAGGGGCTGAACACAACACCAAGTCTCAGCTGGGTGTGGGGAGGTTGTCACAGCTAAAGGCATTGGGAGGTGGCTATTACCCTCAAGCTCACCCACGCTGTCAGCTGGAAGGAGCCAGCTCTTTGCTCTGCTTGCGTGCTCCAGGGAGAAAGGCTGGAGAGCTACCTGACACATGGTTCCAGCAAAGTCCAAGTCAAGCCTAACTTCAGGCTGAGTATTTTTTCCCCTGCCAGTGATTTCCCAATTTGGTTTTTCTCCATTACATTAAGATATACAGGCATAGCTGTTCACATGTCCTCTGAGCGGAGTATCCCACAATGCTTAGAGGGCAAAACAGGCTCTGCACAGGGAAACCATCTTGAGCCTCTACGCTGATGAACACAATCCACTTGTCTGATGATCAAATTACAAAGTCAGCAATTTCAAATCTTTTGACACCAACAGCTGAGTGTTCAGGCCCCAAGAAAGAACCCTTCTGCCCTGGGGTGGCACGTGACCGATATTAAAGGAGCATGGAGTCAGTAAATCGGGACACTTGAGAAAAAAACAGCAAAACAGTACTTAGACCACCCGCATTAAGCGATACAGTGGAAACGCAACATCAAGAAGTAGCATCTGAGCAGCCAGCAATCTAAAGGAGAAAATCTGGGAGTAGTTTGTAGCCTACAAGCTGAGAGAAAGAGCATGTGTGTTGAGGTGCCTATAGGGGACAGTCCTGACAAGCAAGTAGATCTAACTACAGCATCACCATGCAGACCTGCAGGAAGAATGGTTTGGCTTGGAAGGACGTTCAAAAGTCACCTAGTCCAACTCCCCTGCAATGGGCAGGGACATCTTCAACTAGATCAGCTTGCTCAGAGCCCAAATCCATCCATCCTGATTTTGAATGTCTCCAGGGGTCATCCACCATCTCCCTAGGCAAGCAGTGTTTCACTACCCTCAGTGTAAAAAAATTTCTTCCTTGTATCTCATCTACCTCCCCGCCTCTTTTAGTTAAAGTCATTACCCCTTATCCTGTCGCTGCAGATCCTACTAAGAAGTTTGTCCTCATCTTTCCTGTAGGCTCTCTTTAGGTACTGGAAGGGCTATAAGTACTCCCCAGAGCCTCCTCTTCTCCAGGCCAAAAACCCCCCAACTCTCTCAGCCTGCCTTCACAGCAGAGGTGCTCCACACTTCTGACTATCTTCACAGACTCCTCTGGACTCAGTCCAACAGGTCCACATCATTCTTATGTTGGTGGCCCCAAAGCTGGACACAGCCCTGCAGGGTGTTCTCACTAGAGCGGAGTAGAAGGGCAGAATCCCCTCCCTCGATGTGCTGGCCACGCTGCTTTTGATGCAGCCAGAATATGGTTGGTTTAAGAAGGGGAAAATTGTAACAAACTCCCACACATTACATCTATAGAATTTGGTTGATGCAAATAGTTTATGCAGAGAGCTGAAGTTTTTTGGACAGAAATATTCTAGTGCTAAGGCCAGACATTGTTCTAAGCTCCCTAACCATGGAGAATTAAACCAGAGTGCACGCATGGGGGAGAAAGGAGTGGCTACCTCTGCACGCAGGGGTGTTTTAGTCTTCTGAGCTTCCTTCCCTGACTTTCGGTATGGATTTTCAGTGACATCCTGTGGCTGTTTCACCAGCTCTGCCGGGTCCATCAAGCTCATCGGTGTAATGCTGAAGGCATAGAGATACTAGAACAAAAACAGATAGCTCAAATGCAAGAAACTTTTGACATGACTGCAACTCTGAAGACAGCGGTTCTGAACTAAGCCACCCTGGAATGGTAGCACACATTCAGCACTACAAGAACTCAGCAAATCAGTGTTTAAACTAAGGCAGGACGTGAAAACCACACTCCCTGTGCCAGTCTCCCCCCCCAGTACAACCAAGAGTTTATGGAGTGCTTCCTTATTCGAGGTCAAGGAAAGATGTATTTGAAAAGCAGGAATATATCCTACTTGAACAAGAAACAACCTTGACCCTTGCCTGTAATCAGGTCTTCTTTCTGTCCAGAACTCCTGGCCCTTTTTTTGTTATCAGGCCTGATTCTTATGCCTTCTTAACCACTAGCAACCTGTCCTTCTATACCAATGTTCTGTAACCTTCTTAAAGGGAGAATCTAAGCGAGGTTAGAAAAACATAAATAAAACAAACCCAGAAGTTAATAATTTTTAGTGATGCATAAGGGCTCCTTTGGAATTTCACTTCCTTTTTAAAGCAGGCCACGTGAACAGAAAATACACAAAGCAGATGGGTGAGAGGAAGGCATGGCAGCTTTCTAACCACTTTCCTCTGCAGCTAGATGCCATCTGACCACGTAGAGAAGAGCAGTGGTGCCTCAGAACATATCTTGCAGCACTTACCCTTCTAACAATGTGCAAAAGGTATCTATTACTCAAGTGAGACAGATCCCTCCACTTCAGTCAAGCTTTTAAGTGACAGATGCTGTACTCTAGCTAGCCAGTGCAGGGCTTACTGCCCTATTACTTGTACTTGGGAAATGAATAAAGATTCAAGAGCGTCAGTACCTTTTTCTTGTTTATATTGCCAACATCAGCAAGTGCAATAAACCTGCTCACGTGCTGTGGGGTCTCCTGTAGCACTGTGTGATTTCTGTAAGGAAGTAAAACAAGATTGTACTGGCATATACAAAGTAGAAAAGGACAGTGGGAAAATGACACATCCTCCATGAAGCTACTCAGACAGCAGGTCAGACAGAGACCGTGGCCAAGAACAAGGAGGGCTAAGGACAGGACAGACTTACCAACAGCAAACAGCTGCACAGATCAAAATGACACCTCATTGCAGTCCAAATAAAGAGATAAAAGGACAATTCACAAGTGATATACACACAGCTATACACTTTAAAGTGCTTCCTGTGGAAAGGATAACCATCTTACCCAACATTAACATGACAGCCTTAGTTCTGTGTGTAGGTTGTTCTGACACCTGCCTTAGATTACTAGTCACATCCTATATACAAAGTTATGACTGAAAACACCACTCTCTACACCATACAGGAGCTTTTCCATGATACATTTTCAGAGGTACACCCCTGAATTAAGCTGAACACTCGCGACTAATGGCAACTAATTTGGCATCAGATTCGCTGCAATGTACAGGAACAGGTGTTGTCAGCAATGGCACCATTTTCAAGGAACTACAGTAAGAGGATGCATCTGAGAAACAATCTTGATCCTGCGTCAGAGCTGGATGACTTCATAAAATTATGTTGAAGTTGTCTTCCTGTGTCCTTTAAAAACTGACTTCTAATTAGAAAATAAATGAGAATTCACACGGTCTTACAAACCTGTAAGGAAGTCTTTCGTAATAGGTCTTCTCCAAGGCAGCAAAGTGGTATCTTGGTTTGAGACTTGCAGCTAGATCAGACACTAACCTGGAGCCACATTTCTTAGTATCTATTTCTCCCTATAGAATAGAAACCAAGTTACATTCAAAAAAACCTGTCAGACTGTAGTGAAAAGAAATTGTATCATACAGAACTGCAGGCTGGAAAAGTAGAGACTGACTACAGTGGGTGCCACTTCCTGGAAGTGGAAAAAAAAAAATCAAAAGGGCTTGATCTCTTATTTCCAAGCAGAGCCAACTCATTTATTCCATTCTGTGTACCCAGGGTTTTCATCTACTCGTTTCATCCATCCACATTTGTCCTATTTTCCTTCTCTTGATCTTGTGAAGCCAGGGCAGCACAGAGTGAGTTTGGAAAACACCAACAGATGTCCAAATCATAAAGACAAGTTTTGACCACATGCCCAGAGCGCCAAAGCTTTACTGCATGAGTCAAGCAAATAGGAAAGCCCTGTGGTTTCCTTAGGAAGCATAATCTTATCCCACTCCCATCCCTGAGAAATCAGAGCAAACAGAATACAAAGAGCAGACTTCCAATCATTTTTGTTGGGTGAAAGGCTCTTCTTGTGCTGCCTTTTCCCCACTAGCCTTAAACCGAGAAGTTAAAGTAGGGAAGGAAAAGGACAGAGGAAGAGAGAAGCTGCGAAATAGTCTACATCTGTCACCTGTACCATGTTGTCTTTTGTAAATGCACAGGGAGCAAGACTCTGACCTGGCAGACATCTGTCCCAACCTTTCATTGTGGCAGCTGGACAGGTTCACAGACCCCGACCCTCAGGAAAGAAGTTTTCCCCTGTGCTCCCTCCAGAGACTAGCAGCATTGTTCCACAGCAACTGCAGCCAACTAAATACAGAGCAACATTTGCAATCAGATAAACTACTGACTCCGATTTTTCAGGCACAGACAGATAAAACACAAAGTTTCACAAATAGCCCTCCTGAATGGTCCTTCTCTGAAGAACCAGAATATCTGCTGTCTGTTTTTACTTTTAGTTTTCTCAAGCAGTCAGGATGACCTAATAGCTAATATTGTCAAAACCAAGCAGAAAGGTTAAATCCATCTGGAACAGCATTCCACCAGAAAACTTACCGCACTGTTGGCAAAAGTTCCCACATCTCTGGGCCAGGGGGACGTCAGCAATATATCAACACCTTTGAAGTTTGGGGTTGATAACAAAGATGTTTTTAATTCCGCCACATCCTTTGGGCTGAAACTGTAGGCAGGAGCTGGCTCATCCTGGGACTCAGTGCCACTCAAGTATGCGATCTGCAGTCCAGAAGTACCGCTGTAAAGACCTCGACGGCCTGCATTAACAGAGGCACATATTTGAGGTGTTGGCATTGCAAGTAATCTCTTAGTCATACCCAGACAGAGGATCAAATTCAGCAGTCCTGCCTTATTCTACTGAAACAATCGTTACAGACAGCTCATTTTTCTTGTCCATAAACTCTTGAGTCTGCTCAGACAAGCCCCAGCCTTCTCTCCTCACTGCTATCTTGCTCCCCAAAAGTCAATCCATATGAAGAGCTCAGTATGAAGGCAGAGTGAAAAAAAGGCAACTATAAGTGCCTTTACTTGTTATATTTTTGTCATATACTTTTACTTGTTGTATTTTGGTGGCATTCTAGAAAGATAGTTTTTCCTTTTAGCTTTGCTACAGCTTCGTTACATTTAGAGATAACAGTTCTTACCTCTGCTATTTTAGTACAGCCTCAGAGTAAAGCAAAATCACACTTCAATTAGGAAACCTTCCCCACACAAAGGCAGGCATGTTATGGGAATAAAATATTCTCAAAGAAAAGGCTTTTTCAACCACTATTCCACTTGAGTAGCAAGTTGAGTGTTAGACCTCAATAAAAAAACCAGGGTTCTCTTTCACATTTTCCATAGCAGATTGAATCAGCCTTTCAGCATACATTTCAACTCCATTATGGACCTCAGAAACAGAAATGCCACCTTAAAATTTGCTGACAAAGAACAGCTTTGAAGTGGGAAGATCAGAAATGTTCACGAGAGCACCACTAGGCAAATGCACATCCCTTATCACGAACCACCTGCAACCTTACCTAAATAAGTGATGTTCTCAGCTAATTCACAGCCACTGACGTCTGGAAAATAGCTGATGGTCTCCTGGTCATTAGCACCAAGCACATAGGTTGGAATTGGAGCTGAGGAAGAGAAGTACAAGCACTCAGTTTCCTTTAATTCAAGTACATCAGCACAAGTTCAGCCCACATTTACTAGGAATTGCAGCATTGCTACAGACCCCAACAACCTGCTGCTGTTCTCCCTTCTCAGATAGGAAACTATTGCTGTTTTGCATTCAGTGAACAGAGAATGACCAGGAATTCCTGAGAGAGAAGCACCAGGAGTGGCAGAAGGGCTACACACTGGCAGGTGTGCTGAGATCCTGTGGCCTGCTAACGGAACTGCTGTAAACTTCTACAAAGAGCTTCTCAGACTAGGTGGTTTGAGAAAACAAGGACTGCTTCCCATGGCAGCCCGCAGGCTGAAACTGTAAGGAGGTGATTACACAGGAACAGAAGTGCAGCTGTACGATATCCAGGCAAGGAGAGAGAAGACCCTGACACCAATTAGCAGGGCCTTGTGTCTTTACTAGCACTGCAAGCAGCGCCAGCAAGATGACCCAGGCACAGGCCTTGATGCCCAAATCATGGTCAGGTGACTTGGACACATGCATCTTTGTGCTCATGAATCCAAAAGCATGACAGAAATGAGTTTGTTTTAAACCAAACCCTCCTGTGTGGGGATTTCCCACTGGAGTTTAATTGCTTTAACATTACACCACTTTACTGCGACTTCTGAAATCAGACACAGACTGATGACACAGTGGAGTGGGTTATGAAATACTGCAATATCCAGCATCCAGAGTGACAACACCTCCCTTACCTTTCTTGGCCCCTGTGCGATACTCTGACCATTCCGCCTCTGAAGTAGCGCCAAAAAAATTCCCAACACACAAAAGCATCTAAAAACAAGTGAGATAGAACACACATGAATTTTTAATTATATACTATATAGTTCCAAAAACTGTGACGTGCATCATTTCATCAGCACTTTGTCTGGTATGGTGAAAAGGTTCCTCTGTGTTTATCACTGAATGGTTTGTGTTGGAAGGCACTTCAAAGATCACCAAGTTCCACAACCATGGGCAGGGACACCACCCAAAAGAGCAGGCTGCTCAACTTGGCCTTCACAGGATTGGAAGGGACCGTCAGAGATCATCTAGTCCTAGCCCCAGGGCTGCCAAGCAGAGTCTCCCAGAGCAGGTTGCACAGAAACGCATCCAGGCGGGCTCGGAATATCTCCAGAGAAGGAGACTCCACACCTTCTGGGCAGCCTATGCCAGGGCTCTGGCAGCCTCAAAGAAGAGAAGTTTTTCCTTATGTTCAGATGGAATCTCTTGTGTTCCAGTTTGTGCCTGCTTCCCCTTGTCCTGTCACTGGGCACCACTGAGAAGAGTCTGACCCCATCCTCTTGACACCCAGCCTTTAGACATCGATAAGCATTGATGAGATCCCCTCTCAGTTTTCTCCTCTCCAGCTAAACAGACCCAGGTGTCTGAACTGTTCCTCATAAAAGAGGTGCTCCAGTCCCCTCATCATCTTCATAGCCCTTATCTGTATCTAGTACATTGCAACTGGAACATTAATAGGTTTAAACATGACAAGGCAACAGTCACTCTCCCACACTTTCTGTCTATAGGTTACAGCTCCTCCTAACACTGGTGCTGGGCAAGGAGGGCTGAGAGAGCTGCAAAGCCCCCCTCTGCCAACTCATTCACACCCCAAGCAGAATAAGAAGGGAGTACCGCCCTGGAAGGGGGCAACAAAAGCGGCAACACCCAACCCAGCACGCCTCAGCACAAAGCCCACCCAGGAGCTTCTCCCAATTTGCACATGGAGCCGAGATATTTGTGTTATTCCAGTTCTGTGCCATAAAGGTCTCTAGGTGATAATTTGCAAAGCGAGCGGACCTGTTAGGAAATATCTGGGGTATTTTATACAAAAAGACAACGAAGGAAAATCACATCAAAACAGCTGATTGGTCACTTGTCATTATATAACAAAAACTCATTTGCATGTGTCCCAGTTCCTGTCTGGCTAACGATACTAAGGTGGGCTTACACTTACAAGTAAAATGTCCACCTGGAGATAGATAATTTTAATACTAAAAGTTACAAGGTGATTAGAGGCTATACCGTCATCCGACCATCTACCACCTTATTACTGTTCAAGCTTCTATCCCATTGCAGCTCCACTTGGGACAATGGCTAACTTCGAGACCCAAGAGCCCTTTGAGATTTTCTTCATGGCAGTGGCTGCACTTGAGGAGAGACACCTCTCAAGGTTTACAGATTCCTTGCAGCAACAGGTTCTCACTAAGTGGTTAAGAGCATACTAAACTTTGAAGTCTTAGCTAAATGATATCAAGGATTGATTGTGCATATATAATCCTTTAGACATAAACCACTGGCCAAGTCTGGGACTAGGATTGGATCCAGCCACAACAAGACTCCTCTCTGAGAAGGAGTTTAGAAAGCAAGGGACTCCTTTCTGAACCTCATGACTCAACAGGAGGGTCTCCCTGACAGACCTTTCTGACCACGTCCTCTCTGCAGTAAGTAATCAAGTGTGCCTTCCCATCAAATCCCGTAAAACACTGTTGCATTCACCATCAAACTTTGTTAAATCACTGTTTTATATTAGTAAATATTTCACTCTTTCTCTCCTATGAGTGAAGTTAATCACTTCACCTGTGACATTAGGGCTTTTTGAGTCAGGGGCTTCCTATTCCCCGTTCCTGTGGTTTCAGGGCAGGCCATTGCATCATGTCTGCTCAATTTTGTGGACTTTTAAACTCTTTTTGACGTCACCCCATGTAGGCTCCTTGCCCCAGCCGATCCCTCAGGAACCCCACTCGTGTTATCCAGTCCCCAAGTCTTACATCAAAGTGGCCGCTCTTGCTCTGGACTGCCCGGACTCGGCTGAAGAGAGCTTCCAGTCGCCCCTCCACATCGCCACAAGCCAGCCTGCGGGACAGGGGGTGTGAGCAGAGTCCAGCCCCTTCACCCTCCAGCCTCCTCCCCCCCTCCCCG